>CAEFZX010021942.1:0-13077 GCA_903066825.1 Alfaro cultratus | reverse complement strand
CATCCATCCATCCATCCATCCATCCATCCATCCATCCATCCATCCATCCATCCATCCATCCATCTTCTTACACTCTTATCCCATTGGGGTTAGGAGTAGTGCTGGTCTCCAGCTGTCAACGGGCGAGAGGCAGGGTCACCCTGGACAGGTCACCAGTCCAACACAGAGACAGACAGGACAAACAACCATTCACACACACACACACACACACACACGCACGCACGCACGCACGCACGCACGCACACACACACACACACACACACACTCACACCTAAGGAGAATTTAGAGAAACCAATCAACCTGACAGTTATGTTTTTGGAAGTTGAATTATTTTAGATTTTAATCTGTAGCTGATCAAATGAGTCGGTTTTTCCCTTTGAAGGAAAATATTGTGGTGTTTAAATATTAGTAATGCTTGAGATTTTATTAAACCCCAGTGGAAGGTTTATTCCAGCTGCTATAAATATATAATGGTTCAAGCAGCACACATTCAGTTATAAAATTAATTAATGCAATATTGTACCGCTAATTGTAACTGTTGTACAGTAAAAATGGTTGTGTAAGATGTGCAATGCAGATCCATGCCATCTTGGATCGACTCTGATTCAAGATTTCTTCTTTTTTTCTTCTTTTTTCTGAAGGTCTGGTTCCAAAACGCTCGGGCCAAGTTCAGGAGGAACCTGCTGCGGCAGGAGAGCACCGGGGTGGACAAGGCATCCGACGGTTCCACGCTGCAGGGTGGGACGCCCTCAGGCCCGGCCTCTGAGATCTCCAACGCCTCCATGAGCCCCTCCAGCACCCCCACCACCCTCACAGACTTGACCAACCCCACTATGCCTACTGTCACTTCTGTACTCACGTCGGTGCCGGGCGGTATGGACGTCCACGAGTGCCGGAGCCCATCACAGACATCGCTGACCAGCCTCTTCTGATGGTCAGAGCACTAGCCCCTCATCCCTCATCATCACCACCTCTCCCTGCACACTCAGACTTTTTCCACATCCTAACCCTCCTTCTGGATCTAAAACTGAGCACTGTTAACACCTTAGAACTTTAAAAGAATTAGAACCATGAAGGAAACAAAAGGACTCCATTAGAGCATATCTACGCAGTGAGGCGGCTGGGCCTCACTGATGGAATGGTTGTTGTTATTTTGATGTTGTCTTGTTGAGAACTGAGGAGAACCAATTAAAATTTTCCAATATTCACAAAGAGAGACTGCTGAGAAGAAATGTTTTCATTTTTTGGGGAATTTGTTTTTCAGGACAGTATTTATGTTGTAAAAGAATCACTGTTAGAAGGACTGTAAAAGGTCTTTTTTTTTCATTGTTTGGAAATCTGAGATTAAAATACAGTTTAAAATATTCTATGGCTGCCATGTGCCTTTAACTCCAATCAGCTCCACCTTTGCTGAAGGAAGTCAGTCGAACCCGACTGCCTGGATGAGTTAAATGAGTTCTGTGTGTTTGTGGGCTTCCAGTTTTTTAAGTGTCTCAGAATAAATGCATAAAAATTCCTCTCATTTGAAGAAAAATATACGCTGGAGGGAAATTGTTTAGGAAATTCATATTTATTCAGAATGAATTCCATTTAAGAATGAAACTATAATCTGATAAAAGTGAACCAGAAACTATTCAGATCCTGTAGCTGTTAGAAGAAATATGATGCAAAATAACTAGTAAGACTGAAACTGAATAGGACTGTTGCTAGATACATTTGTATGAACCGGATCCATATTTACAGGTATTACATATTTAACAAAATCAAACATACAAGAATATAAAAAAATATTAGTTTTTAGAACATTAGACCTTTATGTTATTTGTTGCACTTCATTTGCTGGTGAAGTACCTACTTTGTAGTGGTTGCTGTAATTAAGACAAAAAATATCATGCTTTTATGGACCAGAGTTTTAAGATCTTTTTTTAAGATCTTTTATCTTTTTTCTTCTCATCATATCAAGTAACCAGAATATCAGCTGTTATGTTTTCTTCAGGTCAACCAGTTTGCTACAGCTTGAGATTGGCTCAACTGACAGGCCAGCCAAACCTAGTTTTAGTTTGTTTTTATTTATTTATTTTTTGCCACAGCTAATAAATATTTTACCACCTGAAGGAACTCCTAGATAGTTTATGGAACATGGAACTAACATCCGTAATCAATTAGGCAATAACTGATAATCAAATAACAAAATATAAGTTGTTCACCTCTTCTGGAGCCTGTCCTTACAGTCAACAGGAATCATCTTAAATCACAGATTTAAGATCTGTGATCTTAAAGGGATCTGTGATTAGCTCAAGATGTGGCCTAAACATTTTGTCATTTTCCTTTTAACGAAAAAGTCATTTGTGAAATGTAAAATTCCAATTACTTCAAAAACATATATCCTTATTATATTTTTCACAAGCCTGGCCATTGCCGTCCTGTGCAATTCTGCTCAAAAATGATTCTGGCTTCCAGCAGAGTCTGGGTTTTCTCAGATTCTCCCCGGGCCAATCAACGGACAGCAGGACAATCTTACCTCTGTCTGGTCAATTTCCTGTTTTAGAATTATAGTCTTCATGTAGTTTTAGCAACGGCAGCGGAGGACATGAACAAAACCATTCACTCTGTTTTGGCCACACTTCCAAATGCTGAATTAATATTAACATCCGCCGCGTTGGGATCGGCACCCAACGTGGAGGATGATTGTTTACAACACAGGCAATTTCCCATAAGCTTCTTAGCGTTGAACATTCATCACAGACAAATGCTAGAGATGGAGTAAAAATTTGAACTTCAGTCCCCTCCTGCAGGAAGCAATTGTTTCTTAACAGCCGAGAGCCCAGACCTTCTGGACAAAGCAAAGTTTACCACAAGGGACTGTGTTTTACCAGGCTAATGTTTCACCTGTAGAGGTCTCCATTTTATCACCTGACGAGGGCAGCCTACCAAACATCTGGATTAAGGCACACTGCCTCAACGTTTTACCTGCCGCTAGATACAAGATATCTGTTCAAACAAACACATTTTTACTATATTATACAGAGCTAACACCATTAGCAGGAGCTAGCACTATTGGCAGAAACCAAAACAAATTGGAAAATAACAAATGGATGTTTAAGTGACAATAAGGCATCTTTAAGTCTTTGTAACACACCACTCTAATATAGTCGAGGCAGTATTTCGTCCCGATGCTAACTGTAAACAACTTGTGCTATCAGCTCCAGATATCCTCTCCTTCTGGATTGGCATTTTAAAGCAGCTGTTGCACAAACACCATCTTTTTCATCCAACTCTCTCCTCTTCATCTGTTGGATCTTCCTCATTTTCTTTTTCCACTCATCACTCCTGTGCTGCCTGCTGTTTCAACGCTCCTGTTCATATTGACAGGGCTGAACTTTACTCACTGAACAAAACCTGCAGCTCTGGACGGACAGAGCAGCACCTTTAAGATCTTTGCCGTCTATCCTGGATAATTTGCAACATCACCAACCTGGTAACCTCCATATGACAATATTATATTTCAATTTATAAAAATTTTATTTAGTATTTTTTCTGTTGCATTTTTACATCTGCATGGATTTTGTTTTTAAACAAAGTCCTTTGGTACAACTAATTGTGGACCCTTTCAGGGTTCCTGTCTTAAACTAGAACATACATTATTCTTAGCGCCAGTTTCCGCTTCTATGAACATCGAGACGGAAACAGAAGAACTGGGATCTCATCATCAAAGCCTTTCTGATTCAGAGAAAATAATCATGTTTGGTAGAAGGAAGATTATCAGATTGCTAGGCCAAATGTTTAAAACAGCACAATTTCCATTGCTTTTGCCTAATTTAAGTCTGTAGGTATGAGAAGAATGAGTTTCGGCATTGACAAAATATCATATGAGCTTTATTGTTTTAAAATTTTGTTTGTTTGTTGAAAGATTTTATCAACAGGTAGGAAGGATAATGATAATAGAATGCCACAATCTTACCTCTGTCTGTCAAAACTACATTTTCTTGCTATCAGCACATGACTTCATCCAATAATTACTTTTTTCCTACTTATTTTATATTGGAAAGAAAGCATTTAATATTCTATTTGGACTCAGTTTTCCGATTAAAGCAACCCTAAATTAAAGATTTTTTTTTCTCCCCATAATTAGAATTAAAATATCTTTTTGTTTTCATGTCTTGTTATATCATTACATCCGTACTTGCAGAAGAAGCCATAAACATGAGAAGTCTTTAATTTAAAACTGAATTTTTTAACTAAGATGGTAATTTTAAGACTTGTGTTTGAAGGTATGCTTGGATAAAAATGGTCTCTGCTCTGTGCGGGTGGCTCGAACATTGACTGAAATAGTTCTTTGCAGTGTTTTCATGAGGAACTGATGTTTTATCATTAATATTTAACAGTGCTTCCTGGTGCCTTGTTTAAATGTGCTATGCTAAAGTTCATGCAATTTTATTAAAAATTAATCAAGTTGTCATCAGGTTCTAGGACATTACAGTCCAGCATGACAAAAATATACAACTAACTACAATTAAAGTCTTAGCTAATGTCAGATGTAGCGGGTCAAAACCCCCAAGACCTTCTTGAAGAACTGACCAGATCTTCATAATTAAATCAAGAATATTTGAACTGATCATCTGCAACTGCAAGCACCTCTGTAAAAGCCAGAGTTTGGTCAGTCTTCAGGTCTGGAACCTGCTCCTGTTGGTACCCAGCCATGGCAGAAAGACATTAGCAAAGACCTTCTAAAAGCAAATGATGGTGCCCATCAAACTTTAGAGGGTTTTAAAATCATTTGGAAACAATTCTGAGTCATCCTGCGGTCAGCAGGATGACTCAGGAAGCAACTTTTCAAGAATAACTGCCAATTCTCTCAGGATTGGAAGACTCACCATATTTTTGTCTGGGCTCAGAATGTGTGGAGCTCAGAGAAATGGCAGAAAACCTTTTAGAACCCTGTCAGTACAGGGTTCTAAATCCATTTCCTGATTGTCAGTACAATCAGGAAACGGATGAACAACACAGCAGCCTTAATTCTTTGGAAACAAACAAAGAAATAATCTAGTACAATAAAAAAGAAAAACAGAGCAATGCTGAGGCCAGTAAATTAAAACAATTTGGCTAAATCATAAGTCCATTTAAATGAATTTGGACGTGGTTGAAAAGTTTATTTTTCTCACAATTTAGTTCAAAAAGTGAAACTCATTATGGAGAATTAATGCACATATATTTTGAGTTTCGACCCGTTAATTTTGTGGTTTACAGCTAACTGAAATCCCCAAATTCTGTTTAGCAGGCAATTTGAAAACTATATGAATACAATAAGAACACGGACATTAACACATAAATGTTCTGTACATGCAGAACTGCAATCATGGTGAAAACTGTTGGTTTGATAGTTGTCCGGCAGACAGCCATTGACACAGTTCATGAAGGAGGAGAAGCCACGAAATGTCACAGTAAAGAGTCGGGCTGGTCGCATGGTTCTCTAGCCAAGCACATCAGTGGAAGGTAAAGATTGACAGGCAGCAGGGATAAAAAGCAGCTTTCAGACCATCATGTTGGAAAAGCACTTTCAAAAGTGAGCGGGAGCAAAACGAAGCAGGGACTGCAGCTGGAGTCACAGCTTTAAGACCAACCACACACACATATCCAGAACACACACTACGACTGAGACATTCACTGTTTCAAACCAATGCTGAACCAGAGATGAAAAAGATCTGAGCTGCTGCTCAGTAATTCAGTATGGAGAACCAAAGAAGACTAAGTTTAACTGATAAATACATAATGTTGCATGAAATAAACAATTGTTTATGTAAGTGTGTAAATAATTTATTTAATAGAAATGAATTTACACATACAAATTGATTATAGACGATAATGCACATAATTAATTCAATTAAATCATGGTTCTTGTTCCTGCAGATGGACCTTGTAATGGTTTTATCTGTCAAACTCACTTATCAAAGTTGAGGGTCAGAGCGGTGGGCGGGGCTTACACTGATCTGATGAAGTCCTTTAGCTTAGCCTGGTTCTCTGATGATCATGGCGGCCATTATAATGGAGGCTTATCAGGCGCTGTCCTGTGAGCTCTTTGGACAGATTGTACAGTTAGACAACCGAAAGCAGGAGATTGTCATAAAGACTATATGGAGGACTTACTGTACCACTAGTGAAGTTGAGCTGTTATCGGAGTCAAACTTATGTCCACTATAGTTACCTGTTTCAAGGAGGCACTTTGGCAAAGAGTCCAAACCTTAAAGTTAATGAACAAAAAAACCCCAAAAACATGAAAGTCATATAATGAAAAAACAGCAAATCTTTACATTTCTGAAAGCCTAACAATACAATATACTAAATAATAATTAAAATATTACTGGTATGCATTTATTATTGGAATTCCATAAAAGAACATCCCCTACAAACCATTTGTAAGATAATAAATTCATAAATTTGTGAAGTGTCTTGAAGTTCTTCAGTAAAGTGCGTATT
This sequence comes from Alfaro cultratus, assembly GCA_903066825.1. Lineage (NCBI taxonomy): Eukaryota > Metazoa > Chordata > Actinopteri > Cyprinodontiformes > Poeciliidae > Alfaro > Alfaro cultratus. The sequence goes on along the minus strand of CAEFZX010021942.1, from coordinate 6,603 downwards.
GGAAATAAATTCCTCTAAAAAAGTCTAATGTTTTTTTTTGTTTGTTTTGTTTTTTTCCCAATTTTTATCTTTATCTATTACACACGAAACATATCCTTATTTATTATACACATAAAACATGTAGCTACATATAGTTTCCCTTTAGCTTATTTTGCAGTCTGTTTTGCATGCATCATTTCTTTACCATTTGCATTAGGTCAATAAAAGGCTAAATAATCTAGAGTGTTGTCAACAGGAAGATGAGAGCCACAGTTTCAACAGTATTCCAGTAATCATTGCTGTAGCTCTGACTAAGAACAAACACTCTAACACATGGACACATTTCAGGAAGCATTATAAATCTTTTTTTTTTTTTTTTTTTTTTACTGGTCTCTTATGTAACATTTCATATCGTGAGAAAGTGAATTTTATCTTTTCATCAGCTGTAAGCCACAATAATCAAGGCTAACAGAAATGGACATTCATCATCACTACATGTGAGTTTCATTGAATTATTGAGCTATATCAACTTTTCAATGTTATTCTACATAATTGAGCTGCACCTGCATTTGGTTATACTTCTGTTCTCGGTTCCTCAGGTCAGCTGAACAGAAACTGCTGCAGGTAGAAAGTCTAGGAGGATCTGAAAGGGAACAGGGCCGTCTGACTGCTGCCCTTCAGCTGGGGAAGAAACTACAGCTGCACTTTAGAAATGCTCCTTCACTGCCTGCTTTAAAGACTCACCATAAAACACTTTTTTATTCTTCGTCTTCCAACATCAGCAACACTTTGTTTATCCTTGCTTGTTTTAATTGGTTGCATTGTATCTAGTTTTTGATGGTTGTCATGTCATAATTGCATTTTTTTTTTTTTTATGTTTGCAGTTTGCAATTATGTGCGGCACTTTGTTTCAGCCGTGGTTGTTTAAAAGCATTTTATGAAGTAGCTGTGGAGTGGTGGAGTACAGAAGTGTGTTGGAGAAAGCCCCATATATCCAGTTAAAAAAATAAAAATAATCAGGTTAAACCATCAGGCTCGGTGGTGGAGGAATAGTGACCTGGGCTTGTTTGGCAATGTGACTGCTAAACAAGCAAATTCAGCAGCAGCATTTCAAAAGTCAGATCATCTGATTCAGAGTTTTTTGACCAGAAATAAGCTTTGCAAAACAACAACAATCGAAACACTGCAGCTAATCAACAACAAAAAGACTAAAAGCAAGGAGCTCAGGGATATTAGGATGTATGTCACAGTTTAATCTGACTGCAGAACCCCCAGAGGTCTGCACAAAAAGGATTCTCCGATGAACAGAATTGTGAAGAAATAACTGGTCCAAATTTCCTCTGCAACATTTGGTAGAAGAGACAATGCCTTGCAGAAGGAAGCTCAACTGAAAGCAGTTCAGTTTGTTTACTTTTTGATTCAATTGGAGGTGTTTGGTGAGATGTAATTTGAGTCACTTAATTTGAAAACTTGTGAAGAAACATATGGTTTATTTTGACATTAACTAACAGGCTTTCCATTGTTTTTCCAGTGAGTGTGTATGTCCTTGACCTCCAGCATGCAGTAGGCTCCTCGCTGCATTTAAATAGTAAGGTCCAAACCCTAAGAATTATATTAGGAGACCCAAGAATTCCCAAAGGACCAAACACTTTTGTGTGACGGAAGATATAAACTCAAGGCGGTCAGCACCTCTGACTATTGAAATCAGTATAAAAATAGCACAAGCAGAAACTTGGGACCAGCAGAGAGGCATTTGTTTAGGCCTTTGGAGAAAATGTTCTCATTTTAAGTCATAGCAGAATGTGGAGCGCAGCTTTGGGATGATCATTTTAATGCAACATTAAAACTGTTACATGCAGAGTTTGACTCTGTTATCCTTACAGAAAACTAAGGATGTATGAAGATGAATGGGAAAGATAAAAAAAAGACTCTACTGCCTGATAGTTCATCCCTGAAGAACCTGTGCAGCAAATTACACTTAAAAACTTGCTAAAAACAAGACTGGTGCATATTCACAGTATACACAGAAAGGTTTCATGCATCACAGATATGCGTGTGTGTGCGTATGAGCGGTCTGCAACTACTGTCTTACCATATTGTGTTTCATTATTTTATGTAGCTCATTACATGCAACTGCTTCCACCAATTGCAGTAATAAAATAAGATCATTTTGAGAAACTTTTGCAATCACTTTAAATGAGCATCTGTGCCAAAACTGCGAGTGATTTGGGCTGGGAGCCTTCCTGAAAGCATAACTGGAAAAAAAGTGGAGAGAAAAGAGAGAGAGAAAAAAATAAAAACTGTTTTATGAGCAGCTTTCCTCACTCTGCTGGAGCACATTGTGCTCCGTTTTCCCATGACTGAAGCAGCAGGGACCTGAGCTTATCATAAAGGCATAAACGATTTCCACTTAAAAATACCGGTTTACACTTCGCTCCACACTGGAACTGGAACGCCAAGTAGAAAGAGACGCATCTAAGAAATGGCTATCTTTACACTTTGTAAGCAAAGCATGAATTATGAAAAACAGAAGCACGATTCGCCTGCAGCGGTTAATTAGAAATGGGTGAACAGGAAAAAGAAAAACAAGAAGACAAGAGTCCTTTGCGGTGGGTCGACTTGGTAATTATTTGTGCTCTGGTGTGAAGAGTCTGAGGACAGGATCAGGGATGAAACACCCTCTGCCAGACAAAATGTGCTTCTGTATTGGTTACACCACGTCTCTGTGTCAGTGAGTGTGTGTTTGGCCCGTATTCCAGAAAATCATCATGGTTAAACTAACCTATAAACATTTTGCTAAGCTTGGCTAAAAATTTTACCAAGCTATGAATTTTCAAAGTTAGAATAAACCACTTTTGACAACCTGCTTTAAATTCCTGAGTGATGGGAATTTGATTCCCAGATCAGGGTGTGTGAAGGAACCATATCAAGCATTAGAATGAAAAAACAACTGACTAATAACTGAACCATTACTGTGTGTTAATGGATGTGCTTGTTTTTAATTTGAATAAAAGCTGATGTTCTCAGGGAAATCAACTGTGGATCATTCAGGGCTCTGGATTGTCCTATGGTTCAGAAAACAGCTTTATGTTTTTAAAACCTAAAATGAAATGTGAACAATGTTTGGTTTAGCACTTGAAGTGTCTCGCCAAAGCATTCATGCTACATGAACTTTTTCACAGAGTTAATGTGACAGACCAGAACTAGATAAAAAACAGAATTGTGATATGGCTGGAAAACAATAAACGGTTTTCAGGGTTTTTTTTTAACAACAAAAAATAATTCTTGCTCTCTCAAACTGGATTAAAAGCATCTGTGAACATATCTTTTCAAGTCTTGTCACATACTGTCAATTAAATGAGTCAGAGTCAGAACTTTGACTGGGCCATTTCAATATCTGGATATGTTGAAATGGTTTGTTTTAAACCATTTCATCGTAGCTCTAGTTGTCAGCCTCTAGTTGTTAGTCTAATGTTGCCTCTAACTAGTTTTCTTCCACTATGAGAACCTGTATGTAACTCTATCCAGGTTTCAAAACGTGTTCAGAAAAAGTCATCTTCTCCCACCATGATGCTGTTTAATGTTCTCTAACAAACTTCTGAGGCCTTCACAGAACAGTTGGATTCATACTGAGATCAAACTGCACACAGATGGATCCCGTTTACTAATAGGATCACTTCTAGAGGCAGCAGATTGTGCTGGATTTGATTTGGGGGTGTTACAGTAAAGGGAGCAAAATATATTGCCTGCTTAACCTGTCAGAATTTTAGATTAAAAAAAATAAAAAATCTGAATTTATCTTCCAATTTCTATATATATATAGGTTTGATTTGATTTATTCATAAAACACATAGACAGTTAATGTAAGGAGACAAAATGCTAAAATGTTTAAAGGGTGTGAATACTTTTGGACACAGGGCCTTGTGTTCCTGCAGGGCCCCTTCATATTAAACACAGATCTACACTGGACTAAATAATGAAAAATATATTTTTGCTTTTAGTTTGGAGTCATGCAGACATTAAAAATAAGTTTGAGACACTTTGCATAGTGTAACTAGAAAACTCAGGGGGGAAAACATTTATCTGCTTATTTTCAATTAACATTCCACCTGTGATTAACATTATGTTTGACATTTAAAACCTTCCCTGAATAAGATATTACTCTGAATATAGGAAATGACACCCAAGTTTAGTGTAGGGTATAATGCCTAAATGTAACTGGGACCTTAAATATCTGGTTTATATGTTTAAAACTGTGGAGTAATGTACATATGGTACACATTTCTCATTTCCAGGAACATTAAAAAGTTTTGTCTTTCAAGCTGGGCTCTTGAATCTCAAAATGGGCTTGGCTAGAAAAAAAAAAACACAGTGCATCTGTACTTCACATAGTTACCATGTGTTAGGACTGGATAAACACACCCTCCTAAAAAGTGGATCTCTGTGGGATCTGCTTCATTCTCTGTGGAACTGCTTCCACATTTTGTGAATTTACAAGCAATAAATAGAGCAAGGGTCAGCATCTCTCCACTCTTTTATACTCATGTACACATGGAGCTCCGCATCCTGTCCTGACTGACGCTCTGTTCTCCCAGCCCAGCTTTCCCAGGGGAGGGAGGGTGCCAGCCAGGCGGGGTGCCGAGGGCTTTCAGGTCTCAGGTTAGGTGTTTGAGTCAGAATCTGCAAAGGACGCCAGATACGTTGGCCAGATGTACCCAGACTCGTATAAAGTGCTGCGATGAAGGCTTTATTAGAAAGAGGCCATTCTTAACAACTCCTGACAGGCAATATAGAAACACTGGGCCCAGTAAAGTTTAAGATGCAGGAACAGTGCCAAAAGTCTGCATAAGATCAGCCCTCCAAATACATTTAATATCTTCTTTGAACTTCAGAATGGGTTCCAAAGTCTGCAGACAAAACTGAGACATTAATAACAACCAGCCGCATATGGCTAACATGTCACCGCCATATTCTCACATACAGTTAAGCAGGACTTGAAGGGCTGTTCCTTTTTATCATTACTGACTTTACAAATTAGAGGCCAAAATAGAAGCAGGAGTGTTTTTCTCTCTGTTTTCACTTGATGAACAAAGGGCTGAGACATGCATAATGTCAAATGAAACTGCAGACAGGTACACCACTACAACATTATTGCTCCCTTTGGAGTTAGGCCTCTGTTTGGGAAAAGCCTTTATTGGTTTTTCCTAAACTGCAACTTATGAAAACAGGATTTTAATTTTAGCTAACAGCAAAATCCTGTCAGGTACACGACACATAGGTGCATCACAGTAAATTACAAGATCATTGAAAGGTTGATTTATTTTAGCAATTCAGTCAAAAAGTGAAAATTAAATTATATAGATTCATTAGTCACAGAGTATTACATGACACATGTTTTTATTATTATTATTATTATTATTATTATTATTATTATTATTATTATTATTATTATTATTATCATTTTAATCTGGATGATTATTTACTACTGTTAATGAAAATCCAAAATTCATTTTCTCAGAAAACTAGAATATTTTTCTGAGTTTTATGGCCTAAGCAATGATAAATTAAAGTGCTGACCTCTCAGCTGTCCATCACTCTCCACAATGAGGTCAAGTTAAGGAAGGTCCTTTTCGATAAAGCTGGCTGTTAGTAACACATTAGTGTATCCAAGTGATTTCACAGAAAATGAAGTGGAAGGTAAATATGTCACAAAAAGGCCTACCAGCAGCATGGCACCGTTCTCCCACGCTCTCGGCGGGGGAGCAGTGGTGCATACTTTTCACATCATAACAATAACTTAGACTGTCTTAAAGAGACAGCACACAATTACGACTGTTTCAATAACCACGCAGCAACCAAGCTCATTTAAGAGATTAAAGGAGCTCTGCAAGCTGTGGACTGCAGATGGAGTCAGACCTTCGAGAGTCGCCACACAAGACATGTAAGCATGAACCGTCATATTAACTGTGTTAAGACAACACTCAACCAGAAACAATAAAAAGTTTGGGTTAAAGAGAGAAAGGAGTTGACTGTTGCTCAATTCTCTGTGGAGATCACAAAATACTACATTCCTTCTTTTTTTGACCCTGTGCTCGTTCTCCTGTTTTCCACTAGTTCACTAAAGAACACCATGAAACTGGCTAGCAGCGATCAGGGGCTTTGATTCTGCTGTATTTACAGCTGAGCTTATGAATACAAAATGAGTTGTACTATGAAAATGCTGCCCTTGAGTAAATGTTCGAGCGTTTTCATGCTTAGTGTTGCAAGACCAGACTCTAGAGATTCTGATGTATGTCACATAGTTGAATATGTTCAGGTTTAACTATGTAGAGTTTATCAATCAATAAAATGATTGATAAACTCATTTTATTGAGTTTATCAATCATTCTGCACAGATGGCTCTATGTACTCTCAAAATACCAAAAACCTTTATTCAATATTTTTTTGTCCCACATCTCTAAAAGCACAAGGAATATGCAAGCTGCTGTAACACATTTTAACTGCTTACCTTGTCTTATTGAGAAATTGTTTTACACCACTTGGTCTCCATAACGAAAATCAATTTGGCTGGCCAATGTGGTGTTAGTTCACAGTTTGCAAGTTCTGCTGATAACACATAACAGA
>CAEFZX010021941.1:0-12836 GCA_903066825.1 Alfaro cultratus | reverse complement strand
GCCAGTTTGGTTATATTGTTTGCCTGAGTTCAGTTTTGTTCATTTGACCTCTTTTATGAGCTCAGTTTATCTTTTGTACTTTATAATTTTTGGGTTAAAATAAAAAACCCTATTTTTCAAAATACATCCTGTGACTCCTCCTGTTTTAACTCGGTCCATCACAATGGCCTTCTATATTTTGCTGAAAAGTTGCATGCATGTTAATTTAGTTTTATTTCCAAGTATCCACAGAGTTCCTGTAGACATTCAAACTCCAAATATTCACCACCATTAAAATAAAAACGGTAAGTCAGGCGTAAAGAACAGATCTATTGACTTTATTAAAGTGTGTTTTGTGTGTAAGGCCAGTGAACAAGTCCAAGGACTGAAACAGTCTATTCTAGAAGGGAGCGTCACCATTCGCATCTAGCAGTTTGTCAGCAGAGCATCTCTGGCTTCAGTTCCACATGACTTTGGTAAAGGCTTGATGACGGAACAGGCAGACTTTTTTTTCTTCTTTTTTTGTGTATTCTCTAATTCCCAGCCATGATTTTGGCAGCTTTATCTCTCCACTCCCACAGGCACTTATTGCAGTCACATTTGTGTGCATAGACTTTCATATAATTGCCTGGGGTGAGTCGGCCTCTGAGTCAGTTTGATTCAGAGCAGCACCAGAGGAAGTGAACAGAACATTTACAGCCAGATCATTCATCCATTCATAAACAAAACACCAGATGCAAAGCAGAACTTAAGGATTTTCACATTAAATCTTCAGTTTTAAGTCCTATCAAAGAATTTTGGTAACCCTCCTGTCATTATACAGAGAAGTAGAGAATCAATACAACAACAAATAATCACAGCTTGTGTGTCTCAGTGTTTATCAGTCATTCTGAGATGTGGATCAGTTTCCAAGAGTGCAGCAGAAAACAGCTGTCGGATGCATCACCGTCTGATTGTGAGCAAAACCAGAATGAACCTGAACATTTCCAGATGTGGGCTGGTACAGCTGGTGCCTTGAGGTAAGAAGGTTTTCTCCCACAGTCCAGAAACAGAACTGGGAGGTTAACTGGTCCTGCGTGTTGCCTGGAGTGGACTGGTATCCTGCCCATGGTCTAACCCACCTCTCACTATAGCCAATAGATGGATAATTTCCCAACGTCACCACAATGGGTCAATGTCAAAAACACTTGTTGTATTCCATTCTGATGGTTTATAACCTGGGACATTTACTCCTTTCCTTCTCTACAACCAGTTTTTTTTTATTGTCAAGTTTAGATTTAAATTGCTTCAGCATAAACTTCCATCTGAGTTGTAAACACCGTAGTTCTGATTCAGGACTGTTACATTTAAAGCTGCAGTATGTAACTTAAAATTTAAAAAAAAAAATTGTTTTTTTTTTTACCGGTTTGTTCAAATACGGTATAATATGAGAGAGATAATCTGTGAAAAGATAGATCTTCTCCATCTCTTCCCTGAGCTGCTGTTGCCTCTGCAGAAATGCACCACTCCTGGTTAAAAGCAACCAATCAGAGCCAGGAGGAGGGTCTTACTGCTGTCAATCAATGCTGTTCAACATGTTAATGGTGGAGAAACAACTTACTATTACAGGAAAACAGTTTATCCGCCATCATTGGTAGTCATGCTAACTAGACTGAGCAGGAGAAGCTGCATCTTATCACAGAGCAAAGTGGGGAGAGACCTGGCTCTGATTGGTTGTTCCTAGACAGCACTGGGAAAAGGCAGAGGAATTACTTCTTTTTTTTCCACAGATTGTCTCATACCATACTGTCACGGCATTAACAAAAAAAAAAAAGAAAAAACTTTTCTTTTAAAGTTACATACTGCAACTTTAACAAAGCAGTGAGAAAACAGACTGTGACTGAAGAGACTTTGTTCCTGAAATGTCCAGTGTGTTGTCATGGAGCTGTGTCTGAGGACACAGCAGCACAGAGCAATGATTACCAAACAGCTGGAAACACATTACCTCAAGGCAGCCGGGAGAAAATGCCCCACCCTCCTTTTCCTCCGCCATGTCCACAGGCTGGGACATGAGGACCAGACTGATGGCTGGTTGAAGGTCCAACCGCCACCTGCTGGTTCTAACTGGTACAACTTTACACTGTAGTCAGCCCAAGTTGGAAGGCAGCATTACTTTAGTAGTTTTCTGCTGTTTAACAGGGAAGTGACTTGTGCAGGTTAAGCCATCAGTCATGCTAGTACATTTGCACACAAGGCACAGAGAAAGTCCCGATCTTCTGATCAAGCGAGTGTCTTTAGTGAAGACATCAGACTGCTGCTGACCTGAAGCAAGGAGTGAACCTGCTGGATGGTCACCTCACCAAATCTATTTGGATTCTTGAAACCAGCATCTGTCTCCAGCAGATAATACCTTTAGTCCCTGAAGTAGTGTGAATGTGTAAGAGGTGAGACGAGGAAACACTGAGAGAGTCTTTGAGGTCATGATAGATATCTGAAGATCCTGAGCAGGCCTGCTGTGTCCGGTCAGTAACAGAGACGAGCTACGAGTCTTTGAGCATGCTAATCTGAGCGAAGATTTTCAGAGCCGGGCCTAGTTTGATGTTCATGGTTCCCATGAGGTGGTCCTCCTTCAGCAGAAGCAGAGCCTGTCCGTCAATCTCCTGAGAGCGGAACTCCTCTGCAATCTCCAGACAGCCTGCGACCAACAACAACAACCTTCATGTCAGGGAACGGTGTAGTGGTTTTCATTCACCTGTGTTTGTTCAGCTGTGAAATACAAAGGCTTATTAGGGCCATTGGAGATAGAAAACAAAAGTCGATTTGTTGATTTCTCCCAAAAAACTCTGAAATTTTCCGATTAATTTCAATCTTTTTCAAAAAAAAAAAAAAAGGAGTTTCTACTTTTGAAACTAGGAAATTTCTAAGTTTTTTTCTAGAAGATTTCTGAGATTGAACTCAAACTTTTTAGTTTTTTTTAAGCTCAGAAATGTCCTTGTTTTGTAGAAAATTCCTGAGATGCTAATATTTCTGTTTTTTTGCTGAAATTTACTCCTTTTTTTCCATCTACAGCGACCCATTGGACATGCTGCCATTAGTTTAAGTTGCTAGAGGACAAACTGACCACTTTCCCATCGCTCTGGTACTTTCTTGTTTTACTACTCTGCAATTTGCAATATGTGCTGTTATTTCAACTGTTAACTTTATGTTTTTCCGTTTTTCTTTCCATAGAGAGTCTTCCTGAAGGAAAGCATGAGCTGAGATAATGCTGTCAGGAGCTAAACGTTCTCCCTCTCCTGCTAATGACTTTCTACTTTACATCAATAAAGAAATGACTTCAAAACCAGTTGATCTGTTTCTTGTGCATTCTGCTCCGTCTTCTCAAACCTCCGGACGGTTGTGGCAGCTGGACGCTTGTACTGAGCCCAGTTCTGCTTCTGCTGGTGGTTTCTTCCTGTTATAGAGAAGTTTTTCCTGTCTACTGTAGCTACATGGACGGTTGGTATGAGGGTTTGATGTAAAGTCAACAACAAAACACAAACAACTTGAGGTTGTGGACATGTGTCTTTTATAGTGATAAGTTCAAACAGGTGCCATTACGACAGGCAATGAAGAAAAAGTTACAGAAATATTGCTTGTTTGTTGTTGACCAAATACTTATTCCACCATAATTTGCAAATAAATTCTTCAAAATCCAGACAATGTGATTTTCTACTTATGTTTTCTCTTATAGTTGAGGTCTACCTACGATGTCAATTAAAGGCCTCTCTGAGAACTTGCACAGAGATGAATACTTGAACCTGTGTGTATAATTCTGGTCCTTAGCTATCATCATAACTAAGGACCAGCGTGCCGCACCCACCTGGCAGGGAGGATATGAACCCATAGACGTCCTGGATGTTCCACTGACCCGGATCGCTGTGCACAAAGCTGTGGGGGTGCGGCGGGAAGTCGGGGGTCTGCACCGCAGGAACCCGAGGGGCCGTAGACAGGGGGGGTGACGGGACTCCTATAAAGCCGGACAGGTCTGAACACTGACTGGACTCTCCGTGTGCAGGGTGAACAGTGTGGCCAGCAGAGGGAGCAATCTGGCAGAAATGAGGAAATCAGCTCATTCCAACATTTGAACCATGAACCAAAACCTGAGGTCAGCTTCAGAGAAGACAGTTTGTCTAAAGCTTAACAGTAGCTTCTTTGCAATGCCAGAGCCTGCTGTGAATGCTAAGGCTAGTTAGCAAGGCCAACAGGAGATAGCAGCGGATAAACAGTTTTCCTGGAAAGGTGAATTGTTTCTCTGTCATTAGTAGTTGGGCAGCCTGTACATACGGTGTTAAGACCCTCCCCCTGTCTCTGATTGGTTGCTTCCCAGTCCTGTATTTCTGCAAATGCACAAGGAGGAGGCAGAGGAGCTTCATGTTTTTATTTACTGTCTTATATGAAACTACAATGTTTTTTTTGTATGTTTTTTTTACAAATACGTAAAAAACAAAAATTTTAAGCCTCATTTATTATAAATCCTGAAAATAATGATGTCAGGATTTCTGTGCTCTGTTTTGCAGACCGGTTCCTCTTCGTACTGTCGAAGTTGGATTCATCACGTAAATTATGAGAGAGCAGAAATCTTCCACACAACAACATGTCAAATAAAATGTCTCCAGCTGCCTCACCTTCTTTTTAGACTCCAAGCTGCTGTTTTTGTAATTCCCATTCAACGTTCGTCTCTTCAGGTTCTCCAGGCTGGTTCTGCGGTTCGGGAAGAGACCCATTCTCTTTGTGCATCCCACATTGTAGCTATAGGAATATTTTAGAATATTGAAAAGAATATCTAAGTTAACAGAGTAGTGCAAATGCAATGTTTTCCATTGATTTGGTTATTCATAGTTGCGCCTTCGTTTAACTAAAGCTAAAGGAAACTCCACGTCTTGACTTATATAAAATAGATGGAAAAAGACACAATAACTTCATAATGGGAGATTTTTTTTTCCTCTTGAAGCTTTGCCACTTTCATAGTTATTCAACACAGTCACTGTGAAGGTCAGTCTAAACAAACATGGTTCTGCTGATTAAAATAGTTTTGCCTCTTGAACAAGAAGGAATTTTCTTCTGTTTGTTATTAAGAGGGAGCTCTTGCTTTATTTGTCTCCAGGTTCACAGAGCAGCGTCGTGTAAAGAAATGGTCACTCTTGAAATTAAAAGCTAGTTGAACTATAAAGGAATCTTCCTAGAGCTACATTCCAGATTAAATCTATTATTCATACTGGCCTAATTTTTAATGGTTCAAATGAAAAAAAAAAAGAAGAAGAGTCAGGCCTAATTTATGTCCTATTAGGACATAAATTAGTTTTAATGAACTAGAGAGCGCTGCTTAAGAACCCGAACAACTTACTATGATTGAACGTGCGATCTGGAACAAGTCTAACTCTGAATGGCTGAAAAGCACAAAACACAATGAAGGTTTTGAAGTGGCCAAGTCAAAGTCTAGACATAAATCAAATTGGAGAAGCTCTGGTGTGACCATTGAGCCCTTCATGCTCATAAACACTCTAATGCAGAGAAGAGTGGCCAAAAAGCTATCCTACTATAAAGCGTAGGATAGCTTTCTTCCCCTTTATGAATGAAATCGGTATTTAAAAGCCACTTCTTATACATATTTAGGTCAGGGGTCAAGTCCAGCCCTAGAGAGCAACTGTAGATGCAGTTCTTCTCCAACCGGCCTGATTTAAATGAACAGCTCACTAAGACTGCAGTGCTGCTGCATATTGCAGATGAAGGAATTCAGTTCTCTGACTTCCTGAATGAGCGTTGGAGCAGGAATGCATCTAAACGTTGCAGGATTACACTGGGGTACACATGATCTAGGCTATCTGAGTTTTGATTGATGATCGAAAGCTTAAGTGAGAAAAAAGCAAAAAGGAAAGACATTTGTAAATGGCATGAAAATAAAATCTGATTTTTTTTTCATAGCTTTATTTTCTAAAAGAAAAAAAGAAATTAGAAATGACACAAAATAGCTTTAAAAAGTAGCTTTCATTGCAGTCATCTTTTATGTGAGTTGTAAAATGGAGCATCAGGGCCAGGCTACAAAATATTTTGTTTAATTACAAGAATACAGTCAAAGATGCAAGAGAACGTCTTGATAATACGAGGGAAAAGGGTAATTTTAATGAGAAAAAAGCTTTGATGGGGTTATCCAGATCTGATGTAACCCTTTTAGTTTGTGTGGTTCTTTCTTCAAAATAGACACATTTGCTTTCTGAATCATTTCAATGTTCTGAAAATAATTTGATGCTCATGTGCTGAAAGATTATTTCCTTACCTGTAAAATGTTCATGTTGCGGAGTTCTCATAAAATTACTACTACATTCCCCTGATAGTAAGCCTTTATTCTAATAATATCACTTTTTCTCACATTATTTCAACGCTATTACCATAAAACTTTTTTTTCCAGTAATAGTATAACTAGTAGGGTCCAAATATTCCATCATCCAAATATTACAGTTGTGTGTTTATGACTCAATGTTTGCCAGAACTCCCCAATAAAGTTGAGATTTTATTTGGATCATTGTGGATTGATCCAAATAAGAGCAATAAAAAACCTCAGAATGAAAAAGGAATCGGACTCACCGTTTAGCACACACTGTAGAGCAGAACCTCTTGGATCTTTTGAAGATGTAGGCAAAGTCCACCTTACCGCACAGTTCGCAGGTCAACATGGGCTCCTGCTGGGCCTTTAGCTCTGTGAGGACACACAAACAGCACACAAAGTCACTGTCGGATGACTCCCCAGTTTTCCTTCTCTAGAACTGAAAGACTTTTCTTGAGATGAGGAAAAACAAGGAGAAAGGCAAGGAAACACACTTTTCAACAACTTTACTCCAATTCACTGTGTTATGTACTGTATGTATGTGTGTGTGTGTGTGTGTGTGTGTGTGTGTGTGTGTGTGTGTGTGTGTGTGTGTGTGTGTGAGTGTGCGTGCGTGCGTGGGTGGCTGGGTGGATGGAAAATGAACTTTACTATTGATCTAAAAACAAAAACAAAGGAAAACGTTTACCCTTGGAAGACAGGCCATCCATCTTTGAATCTGCTGCCCGTCTCCGGAGGCTCTCTATAGAAAAAGATGGACGCTCCACCTACAGAAAAGAAATGTATCGATTCAGCTGATTGATAAAAATGCCAAGTATAGTGAACTGCTGGTATGAGCTCAGCTTAATAGCTAATAGCATTAGATTGTTGAAACAAAAAGAGCTTTGCATATCTAAAGGAGATTAATGCATTCTGAGGCATCAAAACAAGAACAATTCCCTGAAGGATTACCACCAATGACATTTGGGAATAAAGACTTGCCCCTAATCAAGCCAGCCTTCATTACTGCAAGTCAGAAATGACTTTAGGTGTGACGATGCATGTCAGAAAAAGTTCCCAAATCTCTGCTGCTGCATGCATTGGTCCCCAACAGACCAGTGCATGACCAGGTACTCACAGGGAAAGGCTCAGCACCTTCCTGGATAACGAAGCCTTCGATCAGGTGAGTCAGGATGTGGGACTTGTCTACGGCCTTCTGAGCTGTTTTGCTGTCTCCATTGTGCTGGCTGCTGTCAGTGCTCCCATTCCCAGAGGTCATGACTGGAGAACAGGCCGCCCCAAACCTGTCAACACAACAGCAAAGTACAACTGAATCTGAAAGAGTGTTCAAATATAGAAATACAGCAGAGTCAGAATGTCTGGTGGCTGATGAACCAGGATCATTCCTTTTTAAATGTTGCCCTATAGACACACCTCAGCATCTTCAGATAATAACCAAGAAGCAACACTGGGAAAGGTCCAGCTTAAAACCAGAAATCAACTGGGAGGACTAGAAGTGAAGTTACATGAAACATCTCCACCACTATATCTACAGAGGTACAGAAAGTACCAAAAGCAGACAGATGTATCTAGGTATTGGTATCTAGATAGTAAAAGGCTTCTCCTTCTTCTTCTCTTTCAGTTTTTCTCTTCAGAGGTCACCACAGCCAATCATGTCTCCATTTAGTCCTGTCTTCTGCATCCTGCACCTTCACTCCAACTGTCTCTCCCCTGAACGTGTCCAAACCGGAGCTGAGTGAAAGAAGAATCATCTTTTCCCTCTTTTCCAGTTCATAACACCACCTCTGTCTTTTCCTCTACCTGTTCCCTGCTTTAACTCCAAATGAAAATGTCATCTGCAAACATCATAATCCACAGAGTCTCCAGTCTGACTTCCCCTGCCAGCCAGCACGTCCATCACCAAAGGAAACAAGAAGTAAAATCTTGCATCTGTAATTCTGGCATGAAACCGTTCTGCTGCTCTCTTCTGACCTAAGCCTGGCTTCCACTAATCTTTTCCACAGCTTCACAAGTATGAGTTGCTTTTCATACAGCTCATAACTGGAGTTGTATGAAAAACAACTTAATACCTGGAGTTGTTTGTCATACAACTCAACTCCAGGTATGAAAAACTCCATACCTGGAGTTTCCCCTCCATCTGTGGAGGAAAAACTCACTTGCGGTTTTCCTCCATACCTGTCACAATTCTATACTTCTTAATAACTGACACCTTCCCTCCATTTCTCAGGCATCTTCTCAGTATTCAAGATTTTGTTGAAACAACCAAATCATAAACTCCCGCGCCTCCAGGAGTATGTCATCAGGATCCAATGCCCTTCCTCTCCTTCTAAGTAGAAAACTGAGACAGTCATGGTGTGGAAACTAAAGGATCACTCAGCACTCTTATTAAGGTATTGCTGTTTTCAAGCCTACAGCTAACAAGCATGTGTGTTCAGCAGATAACTGTAGGCTGTACCCAAGCAGCTAATGCCAGTTTGTCATACTTGTTACAGAGCAAAAATAATCATATTTTGCTCGATAAGCGTTTAAAACCTATGTAAAATTCAGCAAGGTCTTAATCTGTATTTATTTTTTACCTCAGTATATTATTTTCATAGGAGTAGGAATAGTTCACAGTGACAAGTCTTTTTTTTTTTTTTTTTTAAAAAAAGATAAAGGTAAGCAGATAATGTTCTACATCATTACTGTAAATTTCAGATTAATTAGATAGATAGATAGATAGATAGATAGATAGATAGATAGATAGATAGATAGATAGATAGATAGATAGATAGATAGAAAATAATCAGACTTGAAATATCTGACAATTCATATTTTCAAAGAACACAAAGTTACTCTCATAGCTGACAACAAATTTTAATTTATCAGATAAACATATTCATCAAAAAGTATTCATCCATGCCTTATCAACTGTATTCTGCTTTTAAGCAGCCATATTGTCTCAGTACTTTCTTGATCAATTCACTTCTGCTTATTTATAAAGTGACAAATTCACAGGAAATCTCTTCATGAAAACAAACAGAGCCAATTAATTTACAGAAATGTCTAATTTAATACAATACAAGCATGCAAACAGATTCAACTCCCTCAACATACATTCTAGCCTGCATACAGGCTAGAACATACAGTACATCCCACATAATGTAGCCAAATTCAGTTTAAATGCCATTTGGTAAAGATGGATTTAATCTCAGCAGATTAAATCCACACAACTCTGCAGCAATACCTCAACTGAGCACTCATTTGGGACAACAACTCCACTTAACATGAATAAAACCTCCAGCAGAACCAGAACCAGGATTTCTGAAGACCTGCCAGTTTGTCTTACCCGCTTTTAATCAGTCCACAAGATCCTTCAGACAAAACATAGTAATAATAAAACTCAAGGATTAAAACACTCGACACTCTACTATTCGAGCAGACTTAACTCCACTTTCCATCTACTTTGAAAAAGAGAAACTTCTTCAACAATCTTGCAGTGAAATACGACAGCTTCACCTCTTCAGCAGAAGACTATAATGTCATATCCAATCCTCTGGTGTGGTTAAAACATTTGTTCTGCTGTTTCTGAACGAAAATAAACTGAACAATGTAGAGTTTGGCGCTCCACGCTGTGGTGACCAGCGGCTGTTGTTTGGCATTCAACAATAAGGAAAGCCTTAAAATGGAATAAATAAAAGCGTCTTTTATCAGGGAGCATTTCCTCTCCTGGTTGAGTTTAGGTTCCCCTTGGTGAGAGCAGTTTGTTTACACCCCTGCTTGAAGTTTCTAAATCGCACAGAGTAAATCTAAATTGACGTGCGGGAAACATTAATCCAGTTAGTTGGGAGCTGAAATCAGTGTTTGGCAACAAACATGCAGCCTTCTGATCGCGTGCTGGTTAAAAGTGCGCCAGGCTAAAGTCACTTCACCAGCACGCGCCTGTAGGACTGAAGCTAACAGTTGGCTTACTTTAACCGTCCGAAACCAGTACGGAATCAGTTTCGGGCGCCCTGCACGGTAACAATGGTCCGGGGAAGAAAAGCTCTTTGTTCAGCGGCTCCAAGCTGAACAACTGCTCCGCTCCGGCCGCCGGGAGGAGGAACACCGGCCGGCCAGCTGGAAACCGTCGGCCGGTAAATGTTCACCGCACAAAGCGAGCCGAACCGCCTCGTTACACCGGCAACCGCGATGTTACCGACCGCCTCATCTTTTCACCGCTGTACTTTCAAAACAGCGTTATCAACATCCATGACAACTCGTCTCCAAACCGATCAAGTCGGAATGTGAACGCGCATAGTTTCCGTCAACAAACGTCAAAATAAAAGCACGCTCCGTGTTTGTTTTGGCCGGTGGTTGCAGCCGGACGTTCGTCCACTGTTCACTCTTACTCTGAAGAGACTCCCGGAACAGTGTCTTTGGACGCAGGTGAGCTTCTCAGAAAGGCGCTAAAATCACTTCAAGCTGGGATCAAAAGCGCGTTTATTTTGATATTCCCCCTTGTGCAACAGCTTGCCTGAAGAACTGATCTCCAGCTGATTAGTGAGCGCTGCTACAGCCAACTGGGATCACATCAGTTATGGAAATGCATTTTATTATTTTCTTTTTTGGTTGTTTTTTTTGTGTGTGTGTGTGTGTTTGTTTGATTTAAAGACAAAATTTTCTAAAGAGACGGTTGGTATGGTTGCCTCAGGAAGAGCATCCAGGGTCAAACATCTGGCCAAGGCAGTGTACAGCAACAAGCAGAGCGATGTTAGCAACAACATTAGGAGTTAGATGATAAAAAACATAACAGGAAATAAACATTAAATGGAAGTGGCAAAATAATTTGAAGTACTTCCACTAATAATCATGTATTAGTCTACTGATCATTCCAATTATTATGAGTCAGCAGTTCTCTAGAAGTTTTTTTTTTCCATATTAAAGGAGCATAAAAACTAAATCCTGCTTGTCCATGTTTGTTTCTGGTGAAGCAGAGTAGACTGGAACCAAAAGACCTGAGTTCTCTGGAAAGTTGATGCGACTACAGATCTTTAATGTATTTTGATGCTAAGCCATTCAGTGATTTATCAACCAATAGAAGAATTTTAAAGTCTAATCACTGAGCTACAGAGAGCCAGTGAAGGTCTTTAGAACTGGGCTGATGACATATGCACCTTGTCTGGTACACTGTTCGTCACAGGTATTTGGGTCCTTCATCTCACCAATTTATGACAAATGTGGCCTTGTTATGTTAGTTGAAACAACAGTTAAGTTATTTTCATTCAACGAAAACAAGCAAAAGCAAAACCCCAACCCACCAAGCACAAAGACCCACTGGACAAAAACAACAGAGCAGCTCTAGAAAACACACACACTGATTCTTTGACAGGGCTGCTCGGTGAAGCAGGTGCATGGTCACCCTGTTGTCCATGCACCAAGCATTTCTTTTAGACAACTCTAAAAAGTAATCTAAATCATTTTTAGATTTTGTGACCAATATGACTTAAAGATTTTATATCTCTTATTAATGATAATAATAAAAAAAATTCAATACAGATCAACTTTGAACTATTCTGAAAGCATCAGGACGGAGGTTCTTTTTCATCAAGTTGTCATAAATTAGTACGTTTGTTTTCATGTATGAAGACCCAGCTCCTTTTGATGACGTTGAGGTGCCAGAGTCCAATTTATGGGCTTTTAATTACTGTCCATTTTATTTGTTTAATACATTGAGCAAATCGTTTTAAAAAAGAAGAAAAAAAAAGACCTGCATGAAATGATATTATCTCACCACTTTTTCAATTTGTTCAGTTTCATTTTTTTATTTTTATATGTAACTCAACATTTGAAATGTAACTTTTTTACATTTTACATTTAACAGATTAAATTAAAGTTACTAAAATAGGCCTATTCTACTACTACTATTACTACTATTACTATTATTACTACTACTACTATTAAGGGTAGTAGTAGTAGTAATAATAATAATAAATAATAAATAATAATAATAATAATACATAAATAAAATAATTAAACTAACCATTTCATTTCAGAGAACGTGTATGGATGGACATGTTGCACTACTGACGGTGAAAGCTGTGATTAAATAAGAAATAATAACCGCGGTTACAAACATCGCCTGACGTGTGATGCATTTTCACTGTGCCGTTGAATAAAGCCTTGTGATGATGATCTGCTGTTGTAGTGAACAGAACACGGTCCACTCTGTGTCTCTGCATGTTGGACGGGAGCCGCAGGCTGACAGCGAGGCGCTCTCAGGTCGTAAACTCGCCGAAGGAAGCGGACCTGACTGGAGGACCAGCTGGAGGGAACGTCAACGCTGGACCTGATGAAAAAGCAGTGTTTCACACCCGGGACTCTGTCCTCCGCGTCTCTGAAGAGAAGGCTGCTGAGGAAGAGGAGGAGAGTGGCACCGGAGGCGCAGTGCTCCGCGGAAAGCGATTGCGAGCCGTGCAGGTCAGAGCCCGTCTGTTGTCTGTTTACAAAGTTGAGCCAGAAGTGCGCACTTACTGAGCTCTGATGATGTCTTAGTTAT
>CAEFZX010021933.1:0-35703 GCA_903066825.1 Alfaro cultratus | reverse complement strand
TGGCTGATAGGCCGGAGCGGCGCTTGGCTGCGAGGGCCGCCCGAGGCTGCTTGCAGCTTTAATTTTTTTTTTTTTTTGCACATTTTTTAAAACTTTTCCTAGTTGATATTAACTCAACTTGGAACCATTGTTCAGGTTCCAAACATGACCCTGAGTTTTCAACTCTTATTTTTTCTTCAAGACAGAAATTGTCATCTTTCAAAGTCTGATAAAAGAATCTACTTAGTCACTTAATCTGTATGCCATTAAATTGACCTTGAAGAATAAAGTTAAAACAATCTTTGATCAGGACATGCATTTCAAACCCCAGGTTTCTAGGATCTCCTGCTTTCACTTCCACAATTTTGCCAAAATTAGAAATGTTCTGTTCAGGAGTGTTGCTGAAAAACTAGCCTAGAGATATGCAATTTAAAGGCTGGACTACTGCAATCTTTTACCGGTAGGAAAACCCTTCAGCTGATCCAAAATCGTGCAGCATGAGTCCTGATTAAAATTAAAAGGAGTGATCCTATTTCCTATGTTTGCTATTTTTACTGGCTCTGTGTTAAGTCTCCTTTTCACATACAGTAGAAAGCTCCTTATAATCAATATCCATCATAGATAGAGATTGAATTATTTCATATGTTCCTACAGAGCACATTGCTCTCAGACTGCTGGTTTAATGCACTACTTAAAACCTTTATATATATATATATATATATAACTTATAGAGTAGCTTAGGTTATCCCTGTAGCTGCTATAGGCTAAGACTGGTGGAGGACATACTGCCCACCTTTCCTCACTATGCAATGTTTTCTACTGCTCTACATTTTCTATAACAGTTACTACTGTTTTTCAGCTTTTATTATCCCTCTCAATTTTTTTATTTTTATAGAACCTTGGATTGCACCAAAGTCAATGACTCAATGGACGCCACAGTTCATTGTCAGTACAAGCACATTTAGGCATTCAGGAGAAGTGAATGCTACAAGTCAGTGACTGCTGACAGACGGCTGGGTTTCTTTAAATAAAAAAACCCATTTGTTTGGACAAGTAATGCTGCATTGTTTTATACATAGGATCAATTGGAATGGATGTACCTGACTTGAAATCTGATTTTATAATAATTATTTAATTTATGTATTTTGTTTGTAAAGTGACTTAAGATGATAATTGTTTTGATTTGGTGCTATAAAAATAAAGTTACTAGAACTAATCTGAATATCTGCAAAATATGCATGTGTGTTCATCACAGCTTTAAGATGTTGCATGTGTACATGAGGGGTAGGGGTGGGAGGGCGAGGATGGAGAGGAGATTCTGTAATTCTTGCTGCTTTTCTGACAAAAGAAGAGTTTGGATAAACAGCATGGTTCATTCCATTGTCATTTTTCATCCAACCTCTATATAATGGAAATTTTAACAGTCATAGCAGATTAACCTTCTGTGTGCTTTCCATCTTTGATACATTTACATGCATACTGATCGAAGCCGCGTTTGAGAAATTATTGCTTTTCCATTTTATTCTTACAGAGTTGACCTTCCTCCTCCAAATAATCAAACCTCTTATGGTGGAATATTTAGTCATAGTAATCATATAAATAATGAATACAATAAGATGATATTACTTTAGGATCATGTGGGAAGACCATGTCTGCTTTTTGACCTGTGACATAAGCCTTACATACGGCTGTGCTTTGGAAAATTCAGAAAATATGCAGCTTTCACAGGAAAAAGGGGTTTTAAGGTATGTTAGACTTAAAACAGCAAAGTGACAATTACAGGTATGGAGACAACATGATTAAAGTGACTGAATTGATACAATATTTAGCATATTAAACACAATTGCAACATTTTTTCTAAATAAAATACCCAATATTCTTCTAAATAAGTCAACTCACTTATAGGTTTGCCTTGTTTCTGGAAAAAAAATAAAAATAAAACATCCAACCCTCGGCATTACTCTTTGAAAATGTACCAAATGTTTGTGCCTATGTGCATGAAGTGAACAAGTTCGTTTGTTGTCAGGCTTTGAACTATTGGAAACTATAGCTCATACCCTTGAAACATTTACATACGTAGTCAAAAAAGGCACAACTTTTTTTTGCTCCTAACATTAAATCACACTAAATGTATCCTGTTTCAATTAGTTAGAATAGCCACAAATACTTATATTTGATAAATGCCAGAATGACAAGCAAGATAACCTTTCAGATAATCTTTTATTGCTTTCTTCAAAGTCAGAACTTTACTTATGCTAGTACACTGTACTTTGAAACTACTTGAAAAAGCCAAAGAGGTCTCATGGCTTTGTAAGTTTCTCATGCTGATTTTGGGGTTAGCTCTCAGATTAAATGATATACAAGAAAACCTGCAGAATATTAAGGGGTACAACCACAAACAAACCGTTTTCTGGTGTGAGATAATGATGAATTTTTTTTTTAAAATGACCAGTCTGTTTCCAAACATCTAAAGGTGCCATAATTATCTGCTCAAACAATTATTAGTATAAACAACATGACATCATGGGAATGTCTATCCCTCATGCCATTCAGGAACAAGGGGCTGTTTGGCAGAGATGGATGTATTGGTGTAAAATGTGTGAGACAATACAAGAACAAAAGCAAAAGACCTTTTCCAAGATTCTATATGGGGTGAATCTTGACTTATTTCTGAAATAAATAAGTCATGTACTAAAAAAGCTCTATGAAAAATCCACATCATACTTTAAAAATACACTTTGTGACAGATGACTTACTGTAGGAGATGTGTCTTCATGTCAAAAAATGAGGAAAGTTTAAGAACATAATCCCAACTGTAAAGTGCGGGAGTGGCAGTATAAAGATGTGTGCATGTTTTCTGTGAATGGGGGAAGAGTGCAGATATTAAGAAAACACTGTTGCATGGAAATGTGGAAATGACATCGTAGGACAGCCACGAAATTAAATCTTACGACACAAGACGTCTTCACACAAGGATAACGACAATGAGCATACGACCAAATTTGTTACAAAGTGACTTAAGGACACTGGTCAATGTTTTTTAGTCACTGCCATAAACCTCTGATTTGTCACATACAAGACGTTTGAGCAGAGTAGACAATTTAACACCAAAATAACGGGATGATATATGTCACCATCGGAAGTTGAACAATTAAAAGTTTGGTGAATATAAATAATTTTGGTATTCCTAACTGCCCTAAAAGACTAACATTTTTATTTTGCATTTATCTCAGACAGTGAAAAACATTGTTTGTATCTTTCATGCAGTGTATGTGAATATCTGATTTCCACTGTTCCTCTGACAGTCATGAGTGCTCCCTCTTTTTATGACATGTTTTGCCCTCTAAAGCAGAGCTGACAACAATGTTGACTGAGCTGTACTTGTGATATGCTTCACACTGGACTGTATTCACTACACTTTAACCAAATTAGTAATGCTTTCACCAGGTGTATAAACCAAATTTGAAACTGTATTATTAGAATATCCATATGCACTGTGAGGCATGTAAAAAGAGATAGCACCCTCCATACCAATATGAAAATCAACATGTCCCCTATTCCACATATAATCAGTCATCCCACTGCAAGAAAAGATATCAGCCGAGCTTTCCATTTACTGATAGTGTCATGCGGTGGCATTAGGAAATCAACCTGAATGTGTTTGGGTAGATAACTGAACATGTTGGGTGTCCACCAGAGATATATGTACACAAAACAGCGCACAGAGAGGGGCAGAGCTAATTGACTAGGTAGCAGTTGGCCAAGGTTGTTGCGGCAGGTCTCAGGAATCGAGTGGACGAGGAGCTTACAGAGAGGCTAGACAGAGAGCAAAAGATTAGTGCTGACGTCTCTGCCACATCAATTACAACCTGCTGCTTGGCTGGGGAGAAATCCCCACGACTGCCTCTTCAAGGCCGCCAAGCACAAACTGGGTGTGTCAGAGGTCATCCAGGGGAGGAAGCACAGGGCCACAGTCGTCCCAGTGGGAGTCTCTCCTGTGGGCTGGTAGCTCAGACTCCCCTGTGGAGGGAGTTGCCAGAGAGAGTTTCAGAGCAAACATCAGGGCTGTCACTCATAGAAGTCATATGATACAGAATGGTGTGGTGGGGGGGCAGCAGTGGGCAACACTGTATTCTGGGATATTAAATATATATTATTAAAGTCATATAAATTGAAAAATACATTTGTTTAAGACAAATCTTACATAAAGTTATATTCATTTGTTAGGTCTTTTAGAGATTGTATATTTATATCGGCGTTTGAGCCAGAATCACTGAACTTTTCTACTGTAAGGCCACAGTGTTGCCACTTTGCCACCATGGAACCCTATATTGGCTTTATTAAAGAAAATTACTCCAACTTAGTAAAATGAGAAAGTTTCAGTGTTGGGGGGAAATCAATTCTCTATCCACCTTTGATTAGTTTAGCTCTATTGAAAGTGAAAAAAATCAAACTTGTTTACAAGCAAAGATTCCTAATAAGTGAGAAAATGGTTCACATCTCACCTTTCTAGAATAGGTTTAGGGCATTATTTAATATTCAAGCAACCATTTATGATATGAACACACACACCAGTTTTTATCCTATCCAGCCGGTTTTTCATGGAAAACCAGATGAATTTATGAGAGAAAAATTAGAGTGCTTATGTTTGTGCATCGCTCACCAAGGAGGACACAGTAGAGGTGTAAGCAAACATAATGCAACTCTGTGTGCACAAATGATTAGCTATGAAATTGTACTTGTACCCTAATTTGCACTAGTAGGCTTTAAAGCTGCAGTAGGTAACTTTTATTTAAAAAAAGTTTTTTTACATATATTTTTGTAAAATGTCATGATGTCGTGAGAGTATATCATAGTGGTGATAATTTGTCTTATTTGTGCTAATGACAAAGAAATAATTTACCATAACACAAAAACTGTCTACAATCATCAGTGACCATGCTAACTAGCCTGCGTTTTTCACGGCAAGATCTGCTGGGGTAGGAGCTGTAGCGTAGCAGAGAGCAAGGGGCAGGGCATAACATTCATGCAGTTTGTTTAGCAAGTGTACAGTATGTCTATGCTGTAATTATATGCCTTGATTATTGTACAGTTCTTTTTTCCCTGCTTCATTTTATCTTTCAGACTGTTATAATTGAAGTTGGTAAAAGAAATACATACCAATTTGAGTATAAGAAGTACTTTGCACAAATACAATTGACTGTCCAAAATGATAAAAGTTATGATGGGTGGGCAGATGTTTCAGGTTAGTGATTCTAATTAAATCTAATGGGTCTTTCAGCATCCATACATTTAACTATTCTCCAAAGAATAATGATACAAATTGATTCTAAGTACGCAGAGCTGGTGACTACATGTAAAGCTGTACTGTACAGCGATTGCAGTTCAAAATATTGACTCAAGGGGACTCAATAAAAATGTGTAGTTCACTTTTACGATTTCTATAGTTTAAAAAATGTAGTCATGTATCATTTCCCTTTCACATACCAATTACTTATTTTGTGTAGCACTGTATTATAAACTCTTAATAGGACGTTAGGGATTGTGCTTTTAACATGACAAAATTCAGAAAGTGTGAAACAGTGAGTACTTTGGAGACAGTCATTGCTAAGTCATACAAACATTTTCTACAACTGCTGACTCCAATCTATATTCACAACATCTTGGTTAGGTGGCCACCAGTCCTGAACAGCAGGATGCCATCAGACAGCGTTAGGCTAGCTCTTCTTCTTACATGTTGTTGTTGGGCCAGTCAGAACCCTCGCCCCAGTACATCCAGATCTGCATCCCTAGCAGTGGGGAGCTGACACTGGGCATTAGCCAGTGGGACCGCTGATAGTACCAACACCCTCGCCTTGGGCTTGAACCCCTGCTACGAACCTGCAAAATGAGGCATTGAAGCATTAAGACTGTTCAAAATATCCAGGCACCCAAACTTTCTGAACAGTGTTATTCTAGGGTTGACCTAAATTGCACATGTACATCCAGAATGTTTCTTTTAAAATCACAGTCCATAAAGTTGGCCTCTGCAGGGTGTATCCTGCTTCTCAACTGCTACGATAGGCTCTAAGCCAGCTGTGATCCCAAATGGATAAATGAATGAATCCTCAATTTCCTCCTTTTCTTCAATCAAGCCATATTCAAAAAGATTATCTAATACCTTTGTGTAAATAAAGTATTTCAAGTTGTACATTCACCCAAATTGATGTGATGAGGCATTAGAAAAGATTACTTCTTTTCTTCCTGAAAAAACAAAACAGGACTTCAGAGCCTTACAGAATAGTCATAATCCTATTAACTTTAATTAGATCTATGTGATGCTCACCTTTCTTCTGTGACAACAAATTAATGATAAGTCAAAGAGAATTAAAACTGTGGTAAGTAAAACTCATTTCTTCCCCCTAAGGCTCTCCACTGGGTCCCAGCCTAAAAGCTCATGAGAATTTAGATCAAACCCCTCCTGCGTAGAGCTGAGTGAGACCAGCCATAAATTGCTAATAGACTAAATGGAACGAGGTAGGAGGCTCCCGCTCAGCAGCAATTACCCCTTAGATGTAGTCATTCATATCCCTGCATGTCTGGTTACATCAGGGCAGCTTTGTCGTGCTGGCTTTGCTGTGCTGCACTGGGTTGGTTGGAGGACTGACCACAGAAACCAAGGTGCAGGGGAGCATTTGAAAACAACAAAGTGTTTTTTGACTGGGTGGCCGTTCAAGAGAATGGTGCCCCTTCCTGCCTTTCATGTAGCTTTGTATAATCAATTATTAATCAAAGTTGCATTTTGAAATCGACATTCAAAAGACAATTCTTTCACATTTAAGTGCCTTCCTGTGTGTTTTATTTGCTTAGTTGCCTTTTCAAGCCTTCGCTTATAATGTTTGATGCGTTCCTTAAATTGACTGTCTTGCAGCATCTTTAGAGGTGTTTGGTGGATCATGGAGGCTTTATTTCCATTAGACAAAAGAAATTGTACTGTTTAATGCACGTAGCCATATCATACATTTTCTATCGCTTATATTTGTATTTACTTTGCAGCTTTTCAACAAATAAGTAATATCCTCTTGGGGATCAATAAAGTATATTCTATTCTATTTGTGCTATAACATGTTGGGACATTTTAAAATTAGCTGATTTGTTTCCCTTAAACTTTATTTAGCTGTACATTATTCTCTGCAACATGCATCCTCACCATGCACTCTAAATCAGCTGCATATTTCCACAATATGCCATTTATGCCAATGATCACGCAATAATTAATACAAAGTTGTTATACAAATTGATAAATTAACATGAACTACTTCACCTTAGAAGCTGTGATTTTAAAACAGATTTTTAAATTGAGAATTGTCGGAATAATTCTTTTTTAAAATATCTGAACTGAATTTACAAGGTTTTTTTTGTTTAAGGATAAACTTTCACAGCATTGCTTCTAGTGTCAAAAAACTCCTCTATGAGAGAATGTAGTTTAGCCACACAACACAAAAAACAGCCACAAGGCAGAGAATAAAAAACTCCACAACAATGGAGTTATTGATTAATCGATACGACTGCAATAAAAAAGGAGCGTCTTCATATCATGCCCACTTTATCTTCCCACCATTGCGTCCTTACGAAGACAATTCATCTCAAAATAGTTGGTCCTTGTAGCAATTCGTGTAAAGATACCTTTCAGGCATATCTACAATAAGCAATGAATTTTTTCAGTAAATACCATGATTCATTAATTTTGTTTTCTTAACCAAACACAAGATGGAGAGATTTCGACAAGAATAATAACTCTCCAGTTGTTGCGTTGTTCCCTTTTCTGTGGAATAACCCCGAATGAACATCCATGAATAAATATTCTGCCACTTGCAACTCAATTCAACAACTTGATAAAATATTCATCCATTGTTTGGGAATCTCGAACTCCTCTGTCCTCCTCTTATTGTTAGACAAATTGAAGTGTGCTCTGGGAGGGAGCACAGCGGTAAACACAGAGAATCTATTTAGCCATCCCATTCCAGGGCAGGGTGGAGAGCTGGGTCGTTCAAAGGCTGAGGCAACAATGCGAGTGACACCGGGTCATTCGGGCTCCTCACAGTCACCTGGCTGATAGAATTGTTCTGGGGAAGATAGGAGGGACGTATGAAGCTTTTTTGTCACTGCCATACCTTATGATTGATGGTTCCATGGTCGCAGTGAATCTGGCCTTTTTAAATAATTTATGTCGCCCATCGCTGTGGACAAGAAGCTTATAAAGGGGTTGTTATTTTTTCCATTGACTGGACAGATCAATACTTTAAAGACATGACATAGCCACTAATGAACTACTTAAATGGCTCTCTGGAGTGCAAACAATTCACTTGAAGCAGAGGAAGAAAACAGTTTTATTGCATTTTAAAGTTTTAGTTTAGTGTAAGGAAAGGGCAAAGAAAGAGAGCAACCCAAAGCAGGTTTTATCTTTCTTTCCAGCCACCTCCTCAACCTCTAAAGAATGATTTAAAGGGTAGGTTTCATTTTTTAAATTGTTAAAAATTAATCGTTTTCAGGCTTCTTTATCAGGATAGTTAAAATATTTATCTTTCAAAAAATCTAAATAAATCAACTTTGAGTGTAACCAAAAACTTGGCCTCTTTCTCTTTAAAAGTGCCTACTCATTCTGAAGTACAGTAGTTTGTATAATATGCTCAGCAGACTTTTCTATAAGTCAGTCCAAATAAAACATTTCTAACAAATTGTCCTTAATATTCCATGCTTTTCCAGACCTATATTTCTAGAATTGTACATTAGTTGTTATAACTTTTTGCTCATTAAATACAAAATATCTAATAAACTTTATCTTCTGTAAACAGCTGCTTTGGCTCAAACCTATTTCAAAATGGATAATACTCAGACTCGTATGATCTTGACTGGAATATCGAAGATTAGATAAGGACATTTATCCTAACTAAATCCAGTTTGGGAAACAGGTCCAGTTAAAAACAGGAAACTTATTTAGAGGCCAAAAGCAGAGGGAAGTTGTCCTTCCTAATTTTGATTGGGCAAAGACAAATGTTGACTGAGAGCAATACCTTACATAATTAAAGATATTGCAGACTGTCTAAATGTAACATAATATTTAGATAGTAAATAAAACAAATAAACGTAAGTAACGTCACAAGAAGTAGAGACTGGAAATTCAAATATTTGTCCAGCACGTTGTTTTTATTTTTAGATTTAGAAAGCGATAAAAAAAACTAATTCCATACTTCTCAAGATTGCATAGAAACCTTGAACTAAAAATCTGTGCCAAGTTCTTTATACACCCATAATACAGAAATAAAAGAAGAAAAATATACACATCTCTACTTAAACAGATCACACCTGTCCTGTTTTAGCTAATAAATTGATAACTCCCTGCACCATCCAAGACCCCCCAAAAAGCAAAGTAATTTTCTAAAATACTCCCCCAGAGCTACACATTGTAAATCAAGAGGCCGTTCTTCATTTCCCCCTCCAACAAAGTGACAAATTGAGCAAACAATAGTCTTTGAATTCTTATTAAAGTTGATTAATTCATATCATTAGTTGATCACACAACAGCTCATAAAATATACGGAATTAATTTCTTTACTTTGATTAATACATGAAACACTTGAATTAACATCAATAAATCAATTTGTAAATCAATTACATTATCATGTTTAAATACAGAGCTAATAGTGTACATTAACTAGCGGTGTAGAAGTGATCATATATCATTTGGCATTCTAAAGAGGAAGACCAGGAGAGCATCCTTTAAATGATCAACGATCAAGGCGACCCAACTCTGGCTCTAATATGTCCCTGTATATTTACAAGTTGTTATACTGACCGGAGAACTACATTATCTAGAGATAATATTAAATATGCTTATTACAGCAGTGTTTTATAATTAACTTAATTCAGGTTGCTGAAATACAGAAATGATGTAAACAAGGTTTTGCAAATAAATTTGATCAAATACAGTGGACCTTGTAAGCGTACACACATACCAGTTAAAATAGCAAGATTTCAGTGAAATTGAAAAGATTGTAATAAACATTTTTTCCCAGCTTGAATGGGACATTTAACCTATGCATTTTTTATTTAGTTTTGAGAAGAATTAGGGAAATAATAATTATTAAACTAGTGAGTCAACTTGGAACTTTTGGTTCCAAATTTATAATAATGGATTATTTTGAGTTCTCTATTATTGTCATCAAGGGTGTTCCATACTTTTAACTTATTTGAGTCGAGTTTCTTGTGTACTTGGCTTGGATGCTGGTTGAAGTTCATCTTTACATTTTGGTTAATTAACTTGCTTTTGTGTAGTGGTGATAAACTCTGTGTTATCATCATGTTTATTACTTGCCTTCCTTCTTTCTCATGCTCAGGTTCCTTCGCACTCTGCGCTCAGGATATGTCACAACTGGTTCTGTGTCACCCTCCCTGTAGTTAGAGACCTGTTAGTTACTTTAATTCTTTGCCAGAATCTCATGTTTTCATGTCTTCCTGGATGCCAGAGCCCTGGTGTTCCAGTTGCTTTATTGCTTCCTTAGTTTTTCTTGTGTCAATTTTCAGATTGATGTCAGTCCTTTTTTTTTTTAACTACTCTCTCAAGTTAAGATGGTTGATTAAAAAATGGTTTCATATGCATTCATTTGAATAATTTTAATTCATAATGTGGAATTTCTTTTTCCCATACTGAAAAAATGTACTTAAAGGCTTTTTGTGTGTGCGGGTGTGTGTGTGTAAAACCATACTACTGCAATAAAAGAAGGATAAGATTATATATGTGATTTAGTCTATATTCTGTAAGTGCATTGAAGACACTTCAGACAAGATGCTTCTTGTTCAATTTAGAACCTGAAAACTGTCTTGTATAAGTGACTGAACAAGCTAGCTATGAACAGCGTGTCAAGACTTCTTTCTGGTAAGAACCACATAGAGCTGAAGACACTGCTGTTTCCTTACACGGCTGCTGCGCTCAAGTGTGAGAGGTCCCCTATGAACCAGCTGTTGTGTGGATCAGTCAACACAGTTAACGTGTCACATTTTGAGAATTACACCACTGCACAGAGCTTTGGGCTTTGTAAGGTCTTGCTAATAAACCTGGACCATGTATTGGCTGTCTGATCAGTCAAATGCAGGAGCAGCGCCAACAGGAGGACAAGAGGATGTCACCCAACATGGATAGAAAATGTACTTCCACCTTTGTTTAAGGCTCATGAGGCCTGGGTTTGATTGGTTTCTGTGTTTGTGCCAGTGCCTGATTTGTAAGATCGTATATGGGAACCAGATCACTTTTTAACACTGGGTCTGCTCAGAAAATTGGCTGTATAAGAGGCTGAATCAGCTTCCTCTCTATGTATACAGAGACCAAAATTAGCAAAACAAACAAAAAAATGAGAACAGGACTAGACTCAATAGATTAGTATCATGAATGACCATAGATTTAATAGAACAGAAAAAGCAACATTGGGGAAGGAAGTGAAATGCTACAAGGCTAATTATAAAGCAAATTATGTTTAAACATTTATTTAAAGTTTATTCACTATTTACTTTGAAAGTGTTATAGTAGGATAAATGTATTAGAAGTTTTTCTGTATTTTTTTGTGACCCGATTATCTTATAAGATAGCACTGCCCTGAAAAATACTCTACCTGTGTGGTAGAGTAGTCGTCTTGCAATCGGAAGGTTGTAGGTTCGATTCCAGCTTCCTCCTGCCACATGTCGATGTGCCTCTGGGCAAGGTGCTTAACCCCAAATTGCCTACCGATCTGCGTATCGGTGTATAAATGTGTGTTTGTGAGTGCGAATGGGTGAATGTGACTCTAGTGTAAAGCACTTTGGGTGGTCAAAATGACTGGAAAAGCGCAATATAAGTTCAGTCCATTTACCATTTACCATAACACTGTCCTTTTAACTTATACCGTCACAAAACCTGGTTTTAGATTCACCAACAAACATGGGCATGTGACAGCAGCTAAAAAACAAAGTTTTCACGATTCAAATTATTTGTAAGAATGGGAGTGTTTTAAGATAATTTTAGCTGCAGCAGGAATTGTAATAGATTTTTACTAAGAAGAAATGTATTCAATAATTTGCTTCTTATGGTGACTTTGAATCATTTTGCCAAAATGTTTTGTTTTTCTCCAACAGTTTTTGCAGTTCAATAATCTCTTTGTACTTTTGAAGTTCCCAAAGGCAGTTCAACAGCAGCTTGATAAAAATGACTGCCCTTGCTGGAGATCTAACACTGTGTGGTCTCTTGTGTCCCTTTTTATTGATATCCACATCGATTTAACTGGTAAAGCTTATGTTATTATAAAAGGCGTACTTAAAAAATCATTGCTGACTCAAAAAGCTTACCAACTTGAAACAAATACATTACTCTAGGATTGAATAAATTTACCTTCTTTACCAAGCATTGCCTGATGGATCAAGAGATAA
Organism: Alfaro cultratus; assembly: GCA_903066825.1. Lineage (NCBI taxonomy): Eukaryota > Metazoa > Chordata > Actinopteri > Cyprinodontiformes > Poeciliidae > Alfaro > Alfaro cultratus. The sequence goes on along the minus strand of CAEFZX010021933.1, from coordinate 23,289 downwards.
TTTTCCATTCAATTATTTTCACCAACATGTGCTTCACACAATACATGTTGCGTGAAGCACTGTCAAACAACATATATTTTTAAACATGAGAACAGACATTAATTTGTCAAGAATAAATAAAATGCTTAGTTGGGAAGGGACATTAATTATTACTTTCATCTGCTCACAGTTCCAAACAGAGTTATGATGAAATGTGCTGTAATAGAGATTGCTCTTGGGGAGGCAAGCCGTTTATGAATCGCTAGAGGTGCACCAGCTGCTTTCCCCCTCGAGAGATAGAAATTTATGCCGTATACCCTGCTGATTGTTGAGAAGGTAAAGAACCAATAGGAGCATGTTCAGAGGTTTAAATTAAAGTGTGTTTCTCACTAGGCTGCTCACAACACTTAATTAAACTCTGCTGTTTTGGCAATGACAAATGCTGCGGTGCAGGAGGAAGCTGGGCTGCTGTGACTGAGAGGCTTTTGTAATTTCTTTCATGTGCAGCGATGGCCAGATCCAGGTCAGAAACTGTAGAATTAAAGAACTAAACAAGATTTAGACATGGGAAATGGGAGAGCAAGGGGATGGGTGACTACAGTCATTTCTTTCACTGAAATACATATATTTTTCCTTTTTACCTTTATGTCTTCTTTCTTATTTTTGCAAAGTTTTGTCATAGATTTATGAGGGCTGAGCTCCTGTGTCAGGTTTTCCACACCCGCTGCTTTTCACAATGCCGTTTCCTAAGGCACACTGTATGTCTGCGTGATGGAAACCTTAGCATTTTGCTGAAAGGTTTGATGAATAAAACTCATAGCCTTTTGCTGTACACCCTATTGTTCTTACTATTTTATAATGATCTGATCTTTCTGTTAGATCTATTACCATGTCTTGATTTACCAAACCATTTTTTTCAGCAAAGGAAGCGATACATTTACAATATGTAACTAACTGTGAAATTTAACTTCAGAGGTCTAGCACAGAAACGTTCAACTCACAGCAGTCAGTAAACTGACAGGGAGTGACTAATAGCTTTTTTAGGTATAAATCCAATTCACGCCAAACAAAATCTTATTTTGTTTCTGTAATAGTGTGACTGTATTACTGTGCATTTCATGAGATTCATTTAAAATGTGGAACCACTCCAGCACTCACTGTTCGGCTATAGGCCCTACATGCTGATGTGTTGTGGAGTTGCACGATATAGGCTATACTACCAGGAAAATAACGACAAGGATGCCTGGAAGGCATAAGAAGGAGCTGGAGCATTTCATTCAATAATGCAATCCATACTTTTAGGTAAAAGACCTCAATTCGCATGTGGCTCTTTTATTACTTTACACTACATTTTTTCCTGTTACATGCCAATCTTTTCTTACTACTAGTCTTCAGGAAACAAATATATATGTACTTGGAAATATAGCTTCAAAAACACACAAAACATATTTTCTATTTAGGAAAACATATTCATTTCAGTGCAGCAACTACAAACTTTTATAGATTTATTTTTATTCTCATGTAATGTAATTCAGGACACTTTTAGTTATGGTGAACTAATAATTAAAGGTAATTAATCAACACTAGAGTGGTTGAAAATCTGGATATAAATCAGAATGCTAATTATGTCTAAACAAAACTGGGAGCATAAGACATGGGCTAGTTACAGGTCCTATACCAAGGTTTTAAACATTTGTGGTTTTAAAACCTAAAAGAAAAATGTCTATTATGATGTCCTATAGTTTAATTTTTTTGAAATGGAAAATGCAAGAGAAAGTCCTATAACAGCTGACATTTTCTCCAGCTAGATAGAGTGTATAGTAACACTCTTCTCTAGCTGATGCTGCACACTGCTGTTCAGCTGTCTGAATGAAAGCTGAACAGCAATCAAAGCTGTTGGGCAATGAAGTTTTGTAAAAATTACTGTATTAATTCAGGGTGTTGTCAAAGCTGTCAACAAACCTTTCATAAGGCTGTTCTCTTTTTTTTTAATTTGTGGCAAGTCCTTGTTCAGTTTTAAGTAATTCAGCTGAGCTTTAGTCTTTGTAGCTTTCATACTTGACCCAGTCTGAGGTGGTCCTAAAACATTAGCTTAAATTGTTTTATATTTTCTTCACAATCAATAAATATTTCTGGTAAAAACATTATTACAGGGCTAATAGAGGAGCGGTGCTGTGATGACGTCCTGAAAATGGAGTGACAGAAGAAGCAAACGTTTCTTAAAGAGACAGAAGTCCACATTCAAGTTGTTAAATTATGAAGTAAATTTTTTTAAGGCATATTTTATGTATACAGAATTTTTATAACATCTTAATGTAACAATTACTTGATTACTTGATTGTGCTGTAAAATGGCACAATCAACACAGTGGCTGGAAAACACACAATACTACCCCTTTAAAAATTTGAATTTAGTGAAGTAAAACATGAACCTTGTTGTGAGAAGAGAGGGTGCAGAGATCAATTAAAGTAATTGTTGCCTAATCACCTAAATAGGAGAAATCTTGATAGATAAGTTGACTTCCAAAATCAACATTAGTAGCAGACATAAAAACAAACAAACAAAAAAAGAAAATCAGAGTCTAAAAAAAAGTATATAGAAAAAAAGATATGCTTCATCTATAGTATTTAGGATCAATTCTATCTGAAGAAGTATTTTTGATATCCAGAACATGTTAATTATAAAACAAGTAAATCTGCACAGAAAAAAACAAAAACAAAGTATTTATATAGTGTTTCATATAGGGGAGGCAAACAGCTCCGTATGTATTTTGGTGTTCTGTAAATGCCAGGGAGACATAGCAGCATCCATTGGAGTTAACGGTGCAGCACTTTTGTGTTCAGTAGCACAAATCATTAATCATGAGGCCGGCCATATTCTTGTAGTGCCTGTGCTTTCATTACTGGGCCTAATTAAACAGTTCTGTGAACTGGAATCTCAGATTCCTCTGTTACAGATTATCATTAATTATGGTGAAAGTGCTCAGAGATGTTGGACTCAATTATATTCTGCTCAACCCTGGCAGCAGGGTGATTCATTGTTCTGAGCACTCCACAGCCATACTGTCTCTGCTTATCACCAACCTCCACTTTTGTAAATTGGGCTCTGCCAGCCAACAAACTAAGAATTATGTGCTGCTTTTTTTCATTACAAACATGTTGGAGGAGCACAGACCAATTAAGGGTGGGATATTTTGTGTGGAGTGATGAGGCAGGCATCGGTGCAAAGAGATGGGGGTTGGATGGCAGTGCTATGGGAATGAGCTCAGCACCATGCTTAAGTTGTGACTTTAATGCAGTGTAAATGCAACCCTCCTCCATGTCTACAGACCAGTTATACTTGGTGTACAGGTGCATCTCAGTAAATTAGAAAAGTATCAAAGACTAGTTGTTATTGTTATTTATTGTTATTAAAATAATATCTATTATTCAAATATGGTTTACAACTCATGAAAAACAAAATATACTTTTTGATAATATTAGAATACAGCATAGGAGAAATAAAAAGAGGGCTTTTACATGAAGAAAATGCAGTTGTATACATATGTTTTGTTGCACACCATTAAGGAGAAGAATGCTGACCTTACAGTTTTAAAGCAGTAGGGTGATGGAAATTATTGTGACAAATCCACACTTTCCCCAATCTTCTCTTTATCAGCTTTTATTGGCCACTTTAATCTTTGGGGATCAACTACGGTGAGACTCCATCCAGCAAGCTGGGTATCACATTTTCATGCTAAGTGTGAATTTATGATTCTTGGAAAATACTAGAGAACAATACTGGGATTTCAAACAGTCTTCTGTCATTGATCATTCAGTGACATTAAATTCATTGTGTGCTGTGCAGTCCTATCCAGCCAAAAGCCATGTTTATCAAATTGAACAACAGATATATCTAAAATTGTTGTGCTACTAGTGCTGGCTTGTGAGGTCATCATAGTTCAACCAGTAGCCCTTTCTGTCTTTCAGTATTTTTATGCAAGACCAATATCTCTGTCTTAAAAATACATTTTCTTTTGTCTTATGTAGTATTTTAATTTGGTGAGAAACTGAATGGTGTGTTTTATTATCTGTTAGCCATAGTCATCAAAATTAGAAGCCTTAAATATATGACTGTCATGAATGTATATAGTAAATAATAAGTCTGCCTTTTTGGATTGAATTACTGAAATAAATTAACTCTGATATTGTGATGCATAGTAGCTACTCAATATCTATATAAGCTCTCAATATTGTAAGAGTAAAATTAAAATTTGGATAGATATATTGAGATTTCTGCACGTAGTCTGTATAAACACAGACTCTCATTGTTGTGGAGGAGGGTTTAAATGAAGCTTTTTATTATGCAGGCAGCTTAGAGGGTGCAGCTTGGAAGAAAGCGTTAACTTTTCATAATATTTGTGTATGACATGCAACTTTTAATGCAGCTGAGCAATGTCAATATTACCTCTACTGGCTTATGTAAGGCATATGGAGAGGTCTGTGATGGAAGCAGTGTGTGAATAAAATTACTGGTCACCTCTTTTCAGGGTCATAAAACAGAGAGGAAAACCTGAATCAAAGGGAAACAGACATTTCAACAGTAAGCTTAGGCGTTAGTGGTTTGTAGAATTTCATATGCCACTGAAGGTAGTGATTTTAATATATATGAAAATCAGGAAGAACTGTGTGTATGTGTCTTTTATAATATTACCGGTGGGATTTTTTTCTGCTTCCTACAAAGCAGCATGATTTTCACCTCCTTCCATGTTGTTGACACTGAAAAAAGGCGAAAAAGGAAAATAGAAGAAAATCACTTCAAAAATTAGCACACTGCACTAAAACTGCTAGACATAAAAGAAAGGAAATGCACATTCTGAAATGTCAAAATTTTTATCCTACAGTATCTCTGTTCCTCTCATAGTTCCTTAAACTACTCCTGATTTAATCCCATAATTCCCCTGGCAAACGGGCAGGAAATGGGATTCTTCCTGCTAGTGACAGAGCATCAGCTCATTGAAAATGTAATGCACTACTTCCAAGTCATGGGTCAGCTGGCAATCTGAATTTTAAAAGGACTGTGAATAATATTCTGTTTTATTTTCAAAATGAACTTTGTGGCCTCCATCATGAATCCAATATATGTCTTAATCTTCTGGGCTCTTGAAGCCCACATCCCCGGAAGAAGGCCTTTGACTCCTGAACCTAATAAGGAAATCACTTGTTTTCAAATCCGTACTCTTATCAGGGTTGACACAAAACAGTTCTTTTCTCTTAAAAGTATTTGATGATTCAGAAAATATAGATTATATAACACTGAGGGTTTTGAAAGACTCGAAGATAATACCTAACACTGCAGGAAAAAAAGACATTATAAAGAGTCCCATGCAGAAATATTTAAACATTTTACCTTTTGTCACATTTTATTTCCTTAAAACTTCAAACTTCCATTTATTTGCTGAAATTGTAGGTGACAGACCAAAACAAAGTAATGCATAATTGTGGAGATAAAAACATTAATGAAAAATTGAAAGTTTTAAATTTTTGTTGCCAAAGATTCTAAACTGGATTTGGGTCTTGACTTTGACTGGGCCATTTGAACACGTGGACATGCTTTGATTTAAACCATTCCAATGTACCACTGGCTGTTTGCTTATGATCATTGTCCTTCTGGGAAATTGTCTGGTCTCAAGTCTTCTATAGCCTCAAACATTTTCTCCCAGGATTGTCCTGTTTTAAGCTCTATTTCTCCTCTCTTTAACTCAGATCAGATTTCCTGCTGAGGAAACACACACAGCATCATTCGACCCCTCAGCTTTAACATTGAAACAGTGTGTTCAAGGTGAGGTGCAGAGTTTTTTGTTTTGTTTTTTCCCCCCCACCATATAGTAATTTGCAATATTCAGCAATATTTTTTTATCTCCAACATGTCTTGTGGCAAATTGAACTTCTTAAGGCTTTCTTCTTGCCACTCTTCCATAACAGATTCTCCCCCCAGAGCTGTGTATCTATAGCTGCCCCCAAACTTACCACGGCAGGCTGCTGTTACCTCCTGGCTGCTTTTCTGACTAATGTTCTCCTTCTTAGGCTGTTACTTAAGGTGGATGTCCATGTCTTGGTAGGTTGCAGTTGTGCCATATTCTTTAAATGATGGCATCAAAAGTGCTCTGTAGAATAATCAAATAATGTTTGGGATATTGTTTTACAACCCAGCCCTGCTTTGAAGTTCTCCATAACTTTAATTTTGAACTGTCTCCTGTGTTTCTCAGAGAACATTACTAAACAAACAGCATCAGACTGTCAATCCTCTGAAGTCTTCACAGAACAGCTGGATTTATTAACAATTTTGATGATGTTATTCAAAGTCAGACTCTTAAATAATTGAGTGACTTCTGAAGTCACAGTTTTTTCCACTTGACTCTATAATGTAAAGGTGTTAAATATAATTACGAGTCATACTTCAATTTCCTTAAGAAATATTGAATACCATTTATTTGTCCCTCCTGCTTCACAACTGTACACTAAATAGGATTTTATGTTACAGACAAAAAGTAATTAAATAAACCAAAGTTAGTATGATGTGAAAAAATCTGTAGAAGTTCCAGAAGTATGAATATTTTTAAAAGGCACTGTATAATAATAAATCAGTTAAGCACATTTTTATTAAATCATGACGAATAGATAAGTGAACGTGTCTTAAAAATGAAAACATCATTTGGGCATTTATTGCCATCTTAAACTGAGCACAGTTGGCAGCAGCAGTGAATCTTTGTGTTAATTACATACTAACCTTTTCAGAATAATCAGATTTAGATGTGCCGTGTCCCTTTACTCTGAATGTTTAGGAAATGAATACATCCAATGACCAATCAGTATCTATTCTCATTAGCATAGCATCATAAAGCCCAGCGCTAAAACATGCCACAAAAACCTTCTCCTATTTATCTTAAAATAACCACTTAACTTTGACTGACACTAATTCTTGCTACATGAAACTGTAGGAGCCCCTTCACCCCCCTTCTGTCTTTGTCAGAAAATTATAAAAGACAGAGATTGGGATGTCCCTAGTGTGCAAATCCTTTTATTCTGTCAGATTACAGCATTTGATATGACGTAGTGCGGCATTCTGGCCTCACATGCCTGGCAGATAGAAGGGACCTGTCAGCAGTGGCGGGGAGCAGCAAGAATCATCAATCTGACTGATCCACAGGCCCAGAGACTGTCATCTTCTCTGACTGTACAAGTCAACACAAATAAAAATGAGGAAGCAAAAGCCATAATGACTGGGAGAGATCCAGGCTCATTGTGACCATTACTTTTATTCAAACCCTACAGATGACATGATGTGAAAAATGAGCCTGTGTCTAGTTGGGTGCCCATTAGTGAGTGAGCACATTATCTCCCCTTTTTCACATTGAATCTTCTCTCTGCATGCAATGGCAGATGCTCCAGAGGAGTCACTCACTTTATGGGCTTTTGACTGCAGTACTCTTTTAAATACAGGGGCCTTGCACCAGGCAGAGATGATGTATGGTTGTCAGTGCTCTTTACCTCACTGACAGATGCCTTCAGTGGATTCCCTCCTAAACCTTCTACTCAAAACTAACGGGGACAGCTAACCTCTTCCCTCACAGAACCGACAAGCATCTATCAAACTAATAATTACAGCCAAAAAGATTTCTAAAAGTGTGGTTTAGTTAAGTACAGTCTAAAGGCAAGAAACTTTTACTATGAAGCATGCCACTTTTAGGATTATGAGAAAGGATTAGTGAAGTGGGATATTAGTGCAAATTATCACACAAGTGAAAACATAAATCTGAGCTATGGTTTTCCTTCTCTGTGTCAGATAACCCCATTTCTTCTAGGAGTGCTGAAGTAATAAATAAATATATGTATGAACAAGAAAACTCCCAGGAAACATCAAGAAAATAACAGCAACAATGTTATTCTACAGAAGGAAATGAAGGTGAACGCACTGCTGCAAATCGAAGCTCAGAGGTTGTAAGAGGGAGCACAGGCTTTCCTCAAGCATGAGCAGGAGCAAGAGCCACTTGGTTCAATCTAATCTCTAAACAACAAACCTTTGGACACCCTTATGCTTCAACTCTACACTGCACAGCACCATAAACAGCTCCACTTAGAGGGTTAGATCTGCTGTAGCCGTCAAGGGAGAAATGTGATTTAGATTTACAACAGCAGAAAGAACTATAGAAACACTTTTTCTTTAGCCAGTGCAGCCTCAATTTAATCTTTCTGCTATTGTTTTGATAGAAGTCACAGAGCTGTGACAATACATCCATCTTACAGCATAAGGTACCCAATTTTGCATGCATAAGAACATGATGAGACAAGACCTTCGGGAAAACTAAGAACTTCAAATTTCTTCAATCGCAAACCCAATTTTAAAGAATATGTAATTAGTGCAGAATAAATCAGTCCATACCATTTGTAGTTCTGGTGGGTTGTATCTCGCTGAAGCTGTGTCATCAGCATAAAATTAAGTGGCATCAGTTAAATTCTGACACATGGTTATCTACGTAAATTGTAACAAAAATGAGGCACTATATGGATCCTTGAGGGATGCACAATTCAATATTTATGAATTAAAAAACATGCCACTGACTAGGACATTTTGTGCTCTGTCAATCAAATAGTTTCCAAAACTTCTAATATCCACCAACTTTTGAGGCAAAACTGTGTCAAAACCTTTTGACAGATCTAGCAGCTCAATATTATCTAGAAAATAGTACTGCTGTTTTTACGACAATTTATTCAAATCAACCTGCATTACTAAACATTATACAAACCTACCCAACAGCCCTTGATTAAATCACACCTTATCTGAAGCCCAAATCTCATCCTAAACTCCACCTATGGAAAAAATAACACCAAGATCACAATCTGGAATAAAACAGATTCTTTGTAGAGGATTTTGTGTAATGAACAAATGTTAGTTTTAATTATTAAAAGGCTGTACAAAGTCTTATATTTGTTAGGTGGGCAGACATGTAAAATCAGCAAATACCCCAGATGTTTGACTTTTACTCCAAAAGATGATTAAATCAACTGCTTTAAAAGTTATAGCAGGCTGACCAGGCAACTGTTTTATTTACTATTAGTCACACGCAGTAAATTTAATATCCATATGTTGTGTGAATAGCTTAAGCAAAATACATGGATATGCACAAGAAACTGAACATCACCAGAGCAGTTGTAAGATGTGTTTGAATAAAATTGCTCCGGCAGTTGCCACAGAGTTGCTCTGTTTATGAAAAAACACACGGTGTTCAGCTGATTCCATGAGGATCTCAGGCATGATGGTGCTAATCACCTGGCGCACCTGATTTCCTGATTCATTTTCTCCATTCATGGTGAACAAATGTAGCGACAGCTTGCAATCTGTTTGTTTTTGAGTTGTCAAAAAGAAACCAAAGTCATGTATCAACACAGAATAAATGCTGCTGCAAGATGTCACCAGCTGCACACGATATGATGAATTACAATCATATGTTAATCAGTCCAAGTTGCACTAATGGGCTGTTTACATGGTGTTCTATCACAAATCCTCTCAGACTCTTATATAGATATAGATTGGTGAAAAGAAAGCAACTCGCTGCTGTTTCGAATACTGATTAACACACTTTGGGGCTTTTGTTTTCTAAGGTTTGTTTTTCAGTATCAAAGAAACAACTAAAAACACATTTATGATGCAAATTGAGAAACCAGTTATAAAAAAAAAAAACAGAGTTTGTTCAAGCAGTTATAATTAGTTTGTTAAGTCTGACAGGTTCTTAATAATATTGTCGCTAAAAAAGACATCTCCTGCCAAAACTTCCTACAAAAAATATTAGTCATTCAATCACTTGATGTATTTCTGCAAGCAAAATCTTCAGATGTGTCTATGTGTGGGTGTGTGAGTGTGCATCTGTTGTTTAAGGTTGGCCAAAGAGCAAACAGCAAAGGTTTCAGCTACAAGGTCAATAAGAATATAAGTACCTCTTTATTTCCCCAGCCACCTATAGAGTTAGATTCTGCAGTTTGTCCAGCAAACTAACTAATGGCTCAAGTAGTCTCTCCATTTCATTTTCCTTTTTTCATAGGTGGACAAATAGGTCAGACCAATGTGCTTTAGTAAGCATTTGTCATTGATGACATAAATGATTTGTGACATTATATGGATAATGTAATTTCTATGAAATATATTAAAACACTAAGGCACTTATAAAATTGGATTATTATTTCTGTGAGTAAAGGACAAATATATATGCAAGTAACAAACACCAGTAGCACAAATATATTGAAGCCATTTGAAGAATTACAGAAGCCTCATCAAACAAACCCACACAAGAACTAGAAGTATGAAAAGCGGGTGATTGTTACTAATAAAGATCTACACAAATCTACTTTAAGTGGCTGTGTAATACTTATAAAATACACTTTAGATTTAAGGTTTAAGTGATTAACCTATTTGACAAATTGGTTATTATTTTGAACTGAGATTTATTCATCATTCCTACTTTTGATGCTACATCCACAGATTTTTGGAATAAATAGCCTACTATACATTTAATATTCATCAGGTTGTACAGAGGCTCATATATATTTCTATTGTTATTTAAAAGTTCTTGAAAAGTGAAATCCTCATGCTTTATCCTAATCTTACTGTAATATTCAGAAAGATCTTCCCTTTGATTTGATTTCATTTACCCATTCTCTAAAACACAAACAAACACAAAGAAGTTATTGTTTAACATGCACCATCATTGGTATATCTATTGATTCCGATTAAATAAATGTGATTTAATCATTTCTACTTAGTTTTTTTTTGTTTGTTTTTTTAAAGAATTTTAATACATAAATAATCCATGACTTTCTCTTCCCCTGGGTTGTTAACATGATGTGACACAGAGGTCAATTATTTTATCACAGGAAAGAAAAGAGAAAACACAATTTAAATAATGGAAATGTCTTCTTATTCCTATTAGCCAGGAAATTGCTACTTACCTACATCTACTATTGGAGTAATAATTAAAAACATGAAAACTGGAGTTGTGACAAAAATGGAAACATAGCTCTCCTAAAAGCGGTCATAGTTTGCTCTCATTATGGCATTTAATGACAGAAAAACGCAAAATCAATAGCATCAATGTTTACAATGTGTGTTATAAAGGGCTTTCAACATGTAACTGTTCCATTTATTTTAACTTTAATGACCAGAGGCTTATTGGCTACTGATAGGCCCATTAGTTAGTTGTTGATAAAACAATTTAATTCCATTGTTAGTCTAAAGGTAACAAATTAAGGTTATTAAAGGCTAAGAAAAAAGTACTGAAAATACACAGCCATTTTTTAAAGGCAAAACAAGTCTGAAAAAAAAAGTATTGACACCTCTGGTGAAGTGCTATAACTTGCTTCGAATACTTTTTTTTTTATGGTATTCACAGTTAACCACAAAAGAAACAACTAGATGATGCTTTTCCTTTGCAGTAACTTCTCATTCATTTGAAACAGTATACACAACCTTATACTTTTAAGTCTGCAATGACTACACTTTATTATTTCCACTCCATAAAACTACTCGTACTGTCAAAAACATTTATTTATTTAATAAGTGAATTCACTTAAAATGCAATATTTTGGGAAAAAGTGAAAAGGGTAAGAAATGTAATTATTATAATATATGAAATATGTTAAGGGAGTGTGCTTTGCGTAAATAAGTGAGAATCGAAGGTAAATAGAAACAGCAGATATTTTCTCTTTTTTTTTCATAAAACTACCACTAAATTGCTTTCACTCTCCGTGGGCTCAATATTCGATTTAAAAGAACCCGGCAGTGGCAATATTCTTTTGGTTGGGTGTTTAGTTTTAATAGGAGCCCTCAGTTCAAATATGAGCTGACAAACACAGCAAGACAAACACAGTCTCTCTCTCCGGCAATGAAATATACACTATCAAATAGACCTGTACCTTTTTGAATCTGCTGTGTGGGTGAAACTAAAGCGCAGAACAAACAGCATTCTGATGTGGCTTTGAAGGTGATAACAGCATCTGACAGGGTGGAGAGCACAGGCTTTGGGCCTGGTGTAGGAACGCAGCCTGTGATTGACATGATTCCCTGGCCTCGGAGAAGTTTACCTTTTAATGAGAGCTCAGAGAGGCCCACTCGACAACCTGGTGCAGGCTCTCCACCGGCAGCTGGCGACCGTCAGGGAGGCGTGCATGTATTTGTGTGTGCTGGGGTTTATTTGCGTCTGTGCGTGCGTGTGTATTGATGCGCGCTTGTCTGTGACCACTTGTCGCAGATTTCAATCAAGGATTTCAGCCGAGCTCAAATATCCCTTCTCTTTTGGGCTAAGTTGTTTGAAGAAAATGAGTGGATCCAGGATCAAGAGCCTTTCTGGAGGAATTTAAGTCTGTTTGAGGATTATGACTTCTTCATCCTGAACAAAGCCTGCAGAGAGAGCTATATGCTAGCCCTCGGAGGCCGGGCTTAGCAATGCATTCCAGCCGGCGATATAGAGGTGATAAAATCCAGGAAAGACATCATACCATTTTCACATAGATCTTCACAAATAAATAGGGAAGTAGAAGTCTTTGCTATTTCACAGCATGGTAATTCTTCCAGGGTATGAGATATGCATGCATTTAAGCTCTTTAGTGCCTTGGAAAGGTACTAAATGTCCTAAACTATTAGACGTTTTCTTATGTTACAACCACAAACTTTAACGCACTTTTGCCAGATTGGCAAATACAGTAACAAAGTAGAATATAATTGTTATTTCACTTGACATGTTATTTAATAGTTTTTTTTGTTGTGTTTTGTTTTATTTACAAACAACCTTATAAGTGTGTTATGCATTCATATTAAGCCCTCATATTCCTAAAGAAAGAAGTTTTTTCTGGTGAAAACAGAAAGAAACTTTTTTAAATAACTACCTCTGTATTCTTCCTGTAAAGTTTTATCTAATAAACACTTTATAAACACATTAAACACATTATCCCCACTGAGAAACATTTTGGTGCAAGTATCATGCATTGTACATTTTAAAATCATATAACGTTCAAAAAGATGCAAGTATTGTTTTCTTTAATGTCACAATTGTGCTCTATCTGTATTGGCCCATCACATACAATCTCCATAAAATACATTAAAGTGTGAGATTGTAATATGACAAAAAATAATGAAGACGTTTGAATTGCTTTGTAGATGATGAGATATAAGAAGAACTTTTTTTTATTTTTTAAAGAAGCATATGCAATTGCATTATTATCTAATAACCTTAGTTCCAGGTTCACATACTGCTTTTGCAAAATTCTACCAGGTCAAGGTTTGTTACTCTCCACTCAAACTGCTGTGAAAAGCCACTCCTCTTTTTATCTGACTTATGAATCACAATTAGCATGCCATAATACCCCCTGCCAGCTCTGATCAGCATCTTCAGGTTCTGCTGGACTTCCCATAGGATCGACAACACGTTTGATCTGTGACCTGACCCTCGTCTGCAAGCTGAAGTGAAAGCTGCAGCCACTCCCCAAAAAACTTAAGCTGATGGGTTAGCTGACTAAATTAGAATCATCCCTGCAGAAAGCCCCCCTAAAATCTGTCAGCGTTTGCTCTCATAGTGACATTTACTGACAGCCAAGCACTAAGTCAATAGAAATGGGGACAAATTACTGTAAGCATCGATATTTAAGATGGGCGTGGTAAAGGGCTTTCATCTCATAATATGTTATTTCCATTTATTTTAAGCTTATTGACCAGAGAGCTTATCTATTGCAAATAAACCCATTAGTTAGTTGTTAATAAAACAATTTAGAGTCATTATTTGTCTAAATGTAACAAATGAACGTTATTAAAAGATAAGATCAACATAAAGTAATCCTACTGCTTATTTATTTTTGCTGAATTCCCTCCTATGTGACATACAGGAGGGAATTACTGACCACAAGTATTAGCATCATGAGTAAAATGGCCTAACATAAATTCATCTTTATTGCAGTTGCATAATCTCCCAATGAAAAACTTTTTTTTTAAAAACCTGACCTTTTAATTCTGTCTGTTTTCAGAGGGGCAAAAAGAACCTCTTGCTTAAATTATTTACTTATTTATTTATTTCACTGGTTTCACATTCGACATTCGAGTTTGTACACATATAAGCACTGTTTTTAACTCAATAAAAAGACTGGTTCCTGGGATTTTAGAACTAAAATGTGATGATATGTTCAACTTCAAATATGACCATTGTTAGGAATATTCCTTCTGATGCTGTTATATATTTGTTGAACAAAAAAGAGAAAGAGGCATGATTAAAAGAGTTAAATACCTGAAGCCAAAACATAAATGGTCCAACTTTATCTTAAACCTAAAGGAAGGTAGGAGAAAGATAAGAGAAGTAAAACCATCACCAGATCTGACTGTAAAATTACAGCAATATATAAGTTTTCTTTAAGGCTTTTGCCAACATTTTACCACAAATGAATGTGGAAGGCATTTTAAAGAAGCTTACAATCAGAACGTTTAAAGCGTACACAGAATTGGATAACACCGCATGGGATTAATTTCACTCTGTAATATTGCAGTGCCAACACTAGAGTTTAGACACAGAGAAACAGAAGATTTCTGAAATAACAACTAAATAGAACATAAAAATGACCAGTATCCTTTTTGTGTTGTTCATCTCTAATATTTTAAAAATGAAAGAACTAAAGAACGTTCAACACTACAGAAAACAATCCAGATAATACCTTCAAAAAGGACAGGTCAAACTGCATTTACCTTCTAACAGTGTCTGTCAAGTGTGCTTTGTTTTGCAGAGATTTGTCCACAGTTTATAATCTTTTGTTCTTCATGAAGCCCACCCTACATCGTTCTAACCGCAGTCAAACAAACTGAGGTGAGCGTCTCTGGGCAAACGAGCAGGAAAGAGGAAGTAGCGTCTCCAACAGACAGACGCAGCAGGGGACAGACTAACTATAGCCACATCAATGACTAACTCTCACAGCAAGGACACCTCCCTTCACTTTGAAAAGAAAATAAATTAAACAACAAAGGGGGGACACACTGACATTCAGCGCCTTTCAGTTTATCGCACCAAATAACTGCTCATCATACATCCAGCACAGGATCATTGTTGAGTTCAGGAAGCAAAAAGCAAAAGGGGGGAAAAAAAGGACGCAACAGTTAAATTAAGAAACACTTTGAGAAGAAAGTTTTCCTCTTGACAGGAATGATAAGTGCTACATGAAGCCCAGATAGTTCCCTCATCTCATGGCCTAATATGGTCATTCCAACACAGGAGGACACCTATCTTTGTACTTCTTCATGCATTACACACACAATCAATAATGGAAAAATATACACTGCGAAGGGCCTTAGTCGCACTGGCTACAAGCGGCATTGATTAATGATTTTGTGCCAGTTATGACAGCAAGGTGCACGCGCTGAAGGTAGTGGAAGGCCTTTTTAATAGTGCGGGGAGAGAATTAAATCAAACCCAGGAGGGCCTCCACTGGAAGGGAGAGATGCTGCATCTCTGCGCTCTAAATCACAGCTCTACTTAAGCCCAGCTCTCGCTTTCTCCATTTTTCTACATTATCAAAGGGAAACCTGTCAGTGCTGTCTGTGAGAAAGTTTACAAATCATGATTTATCAGAGAGGGGACCTCTTAAACACCTGTGTGAGAAAAGAAGTATCCCCTGCATTATAATGTATAGGCAAAAGTTTTTTCAGTCTCACCTGACTAAAAGTAAAGCCTAGTGTTTAAAAAATTAGCAGTCTACTACGTATTGTGATTTAATGTCTGTGTGGATAACTTTTCCTTTTGATTTCCTGTTTGACAATTGCAAAAACTGTATCTATTTCATTTTTTTTTCACAAATGATAAATAAATCAATAAATAAAAAAAAACCTGACACCCAGAGAGAAAATTCAGATGAATAACTTGTGAAAATGGCTTATCAAAATTATTAGATTTCAAATGTAAACTTATGTTTTGCTGAAGATTATCTGCTTAATAATACTTCTAGACCTGTTGGTGGAAATACAACAGGTCACTGATTAAAAAATATAGAAAACAAATTGATACATTTACACAGATAGAAAAAAGTTTTAGAGTAGGCCAATAAAGTTGGTGCCACAATATATATCCAGTTTATTTTGAAAGATTTTAATCAATATTTCTAAGCAAACATTATTTTTGCTCAATGTTTTTCTCTTGCATCTTGTAAAGAAACAAGATATAATAATTTATTAGTGATTACTTCTTGATATCAAGTTTGATTTGAGCATTAGTGCTGCTGCTAAGCTGGTTATGGCAAAAATATTACTGAAATAGGCTTGGATAAAAATTTATTCTAAAATGTGCATTTAAACCATTTACTTAACCAGTAATCTGTGGTATTCACTGACATCAACTTTCAATGCTTGTGAAAGGCTAGAAAGTTGAAATATAGCAATAGGGCTGTCAGTAAACTAAGTAAAAGAATAAAATGGTATTCTCAACTTTTTTAAATCCATTCAAACAAAGTGCTGCGTAAACTTCCTCCCTTACAATTTCAGCTAATATTTCACAATGTTGACAATGCCACTCCAACGGCAATTCAGTTGCTTGCAAGTTGTACTTTAGCATTAGCATTGTTGCTAAACAATTCAAGGCACAGAATGTTACTGAAATAATGCTAGACTTCAGAATTTGTTCTAACAAGTTCAAATTTGCACTTCATTGGGGTCAGCTTCCAAAGGGTTAAAAAGCCCAGCTTGCTAGTAAGTTTGACTTCAGCATTAGCGCTGTTGCTATACTAGTTAAGCTAGTAAACTAATTTAGCAACTAGTTAATTAGCTTAACTAGAATTTACAATAATTTACAAACTTAAATTCTTGCTCCAACACTCAAAGCCAGAAATGTTATAATAATCCTTAATTTACTATCATTTTAAGTATGAGTAATGATTGACTGAGCCAACATCTTGTTAACTTCTAATCAAATATAGATTTGCCTCAAAAATAGCAGCTAATGTTATTAGAATTTAGTAAAAATTGAAGACTGCCTTATGCCAGATTAGAATTTTTGCATTTCACTACCCTCCCAAATTCCTTTTTAATCAATCTGAATGTTCCAAACACATCTGCTTTGAGAATAATTTAAATTGCTCTAAAACTTTACGCCACGAGAACCCTAAAAACCGCAACCCACTTTCAAGCCTTTTTGTGCACTACATCTGACAAAGCCACAGTGACTGGGGAGTGAGAAATCCTTCTTACTGGCCAACAAGGCCTAGTTGTGACAATTTTGTTCAGTAAATACTGCAGAAGAAAGCGACAGAGTGAAAGCCATGTGAGAGGAAGAAATGGGCACTCAGTCCCACTGCCTTCTCTTTGTTCCAAATTGAGAACTTTCAGTGAAGGAAGATGCTTCCTCTTGAGTTGGTTGTTAAAGCTACAAGAAGAATAATTGAGTTCACTTCAGATTATTTATATAGCATCAATTCACAATAAATGCCACTCCAATGCAATTTATAAGAAAAACAAGTCCAGTTCATATCTAAGAATAAAAAGAAGCACGATCAAAATCAAATCAATACAATACAATTAAATAGAAAGATTCCAATTCAACTGTGCACTGTTCACTTTACTCCTAATAATGGGACATTTGCCAACTGCTGCTGTAAATACTAAGCAATTATTGGGTTAAATAATGGAAATATACAAAATGAAATGAAGCTAGGAGATAAAAAGTTTAAAAAAAGTCCACAAATGATTATATTAAAACTGTGAAAATTAACAAATGGAATTAAAAGAAAATACACATACATTAAACACACGACATACATGTAAAGCACTGTGCTTACACTGAGATGCACAAAATCTAAAAAATTTGGTTCATTTAAATTCTTTATATTCTTATTCCTTTCAGCAGTGTTACTCTGAAAAATAGGAGCCTGAATGCATTTTGGTCTAAAATAAGCATCACGGCATAAATTGCTTTCACACAGGAGGAAGGATACAAAAGAGCATTTAGTGTAATTTCTCATGCCTAAATAGCTGTGAGCCTAATCTGAGCTGATTTGTGTTGTTTGTGGCCTAAACACGGCAAATGTTTGACAGTAACATTTTTGACAGGGTACCGAGATGTAAGGACAACGCTATCGTTAAAAGTCTCTTAACTGCCCACTATATCTGCTTTAGAACAATAAGCCCACATTTGCTTCTTTTTTCATTTAAATGTTTTTGCAAACATTTTCTATACTTTTAGATTTCTAATGTGCCCAAAAAATGTGTTTGATTGTAGGACTAATTAAAATATTTTGTCTGAATATGAAAGCATAATTTATGTTTATAAAGTAATAATATGTTATTTCTTTTTTATATATATATATATCAAGCGCAGACATTCATTTATTATGTTTTGTTTTTTCTTTTTTTTTTTCACACACACCCACATGCACACAAGAAAACCGGTCATGCTCTAAGGGAAGTCCGGGCTGTAAATGTGCACAATATTCCACATTATATACATGTCATTTCAGAGTGCACTCCAAGTGACACAGTGTCAAATCTGTGTGACAGATTTAGGTGAACGCTGGTGAAGGCAGCCCTGCGTGGGGACAGCGGCTTAGGGCTGACTAAAGAAGCAAGTACAAGATCTCCAGCAGGCAGAAAGGAACCCTGCTTGCTGTGGAGCCGATGCCTGTCCAAGCCCACCAACGCTGACAGCCACGCAATAACCTGACACCATTGCCATCTTCTGACTGCATTCACACACAACTCTGTAGTGTGCACTTTATGCCGAGATGAGAAAATGAGAATACTAAATACTATGGGAGACAAAAATTAACTGCAACTTTTACAAAAGAATTGTAAAAACATGATGAGATTTTTGCGATTGTTCAACTAAATGGCATTTGAAGTTTCAAAAAACAGAAGTAGTAAGGATTTTATTTATGAGGATGCCTCCACTTGCCTTGATGGGATGTCTCCCTCTTATGGTGGGTGCCATGGTAATCTGAAAGACATGTACAAAATCCATTTTAAATGCAAAAATTATTAACACGACTAGTATAAATGTCAATTTTTTTTAACAAAAGTTATAAAACTATTTTGTAACAAAGACTTAAATAATATCTACTGAAAAGAGTAAGTTTAAATATTTCAAAGTAACTTTCATCACAGGAGGATTTTAATACTGAAATAGTTTTGGATTTTCTCACATTTATCCTGTTTGTATTCTACTGTATAGTTTTATTGGGGGTCATGATGTTAGTAGGATCGTTGTAGAAATGTGAGAGCTTCCTGACATCTAGTGGACAAAGTCTAGATTTTTTGTCTGTAGTAGGAGTTTACTTTCCTTCTGTATCTGCAAAGTCTAATTAGCATCCATACTTCTAATTAGCAGAATGGGTCTGGTCAAATTATGCTGACAGACAAAGCAATAGCCACAATATATGGCTATACTTATTTAGCTCAGTTATTCTTTTCAGCTGTTGTATTTGACTTGTCCTTTGTTTTGGATAGGCTCATCTGTTATACACAAGTGCATTTTAAATAAGACATTTTTTCAGCAAAAAGTTAACTTACTAGCTCGTAAAGTAAAAAGTTTTTTAATTTTCCTTTGGGATTAATAAAGCATTTTTGAATTGAATTGGAAAAACTCCTATGCTAATGATTCATTACAGAGTGAAATATTTCAAATGCCCATTGCTGTTATCGCTGGGTACTTTTATTTATTTGCTTTATTTATTTTAATGTTATACTTTTATTGATTTCATATTAGGCTTGTACTGCAACCAGACATTTCATGTTTCAGCTCATGTTTCCAGCATGAATTGAAATGCCAAATAAACTTCTTGGGCCTTAGAGGATTATGGTTTGAAAAACTAGAAGGGCTGATCAACTCCTGTATAGTATCTGCATTCAGTACCGGGTTAGATCTACTTTTTTCATGAATTATTATAGCGATGCAGTGGGGAAGACAAGGTTGCTTTAATAGTACCCTTCAGTGTTTCTGCTTTCCTAGGTTTCCTTTCCAGTCTTCTTCTAGACAATACCTATTACAGCAAGTACTGATGTTTTTGGGATTGTGGGTAGGTACTAAATACTGCTGCATCAAAATCATTTCAACAAAGCTTGTCAGCAGAGGAAATCATCACTGAATAAGCAACACATTATTTATATGACTCTCTTTCCTCCAAACTCTTGACCCTGACTTGCCAATAACATACAAAAAATTACTTTATCAGAAAAGAGGACGTTGGCCAACTTTACAACAGTCCAGTTATCTTAGGTAAAACACTGTTGATGTTTTCTCTGGTTCCACTATGTGAGTTAACTTATTATTAAAGTGCCATGCATTGAAACTCTCTTTGCTGGAAAATTTGATGACGCTTGTTATTCAACGCAATAAAAACGAAGATTAAGTGGTGCTAAAGTACATATTTCATTGTCAAAACAGATGTAAGCCAGAAGCGATAAGTGTTGCACATAAACAACCAGTGATTGCATTCCTTTTAAGTTTTTTATATCTGCCCACCTTACAAATATGTGTCGCCTCGTTTGTGATTTATTCCACTATGAATGCATCTGACATGACACCAGCTCCGCCCCATGCAGAAGTAGATCAAACCTCTGACAAACCAAGAGAGTAGTAATGGCAGAGAAAGTCAAACTCAATGCATTACCCAAGACATTTTTGTCCTTTTTGGCTTATAAGCCAACACTGAGGCAAAGACAACACGCAAGAAAATGATCCAAGTCATACATTAGGTCTGTAAGGTTATTTGTGGAAAACAATGGAGAAATTAGCATTAAAGCCCAAGTCTTTCTCCCCCACAGGAAAAATTTGGGGCACAAAATCTCATTGGATGAAAGCTGTGTCGGATGTATTTTGCAAAAGCAGGTGAGTAAAACTTTAAATAATACAAACTTGTAAAACTATGCGTTCATAAAAAGACTTAAAATAAATATTAGCATAGAAAGTGCTTAAATGTTACTGCAGCAGAAGTTAGCAGAGCTACCGGAATTTACACATAACGTAAAGCATAACTACCTTATCTTATTGATCTTTGATGTGACTATCATACAGTGTCATCATGACAAAAAATGGGATGTTTACAACCAGTTACCTTTGTACATGTAGTAGTAGCCGCTGATCACAATTTCATTCAACAGGACATGAGGTCGCCTGCAGGCCTTCATCCATTTCTTGCGTTATTCCAGACTCTGTTTGGGTTTGGAAATGTAAAAAAAAAAATGTATTCCAGGCCTCTACACGCTTTGGGTAATGAGTGTCGGGATTGCATGTTCCACACTGACAAAGTTGGACCATAATTTATTATTATTTTCCTCGAAATCTTTATGACCGCAGCACGTTAGCAACTTGTGCTGCCCAACAATCTGTCCGCATTACCTCTGCGCACGTGCGTACCGATGTTACGTCACAAACTACTTACTCAGCAGTCAGAACAACGTTGTGGGAGGTCTTATAACCTTCAGGCCTTTTTTTTCAAGGCAGTTTATATGACTTTCAAAGTCATATAAACAGGTTAATGATGGGATAGGGTAGGTACCCTTTGTTTGTTTGTTTGTTTGTTTGTTTGTTTGTTTGTTTGTAATTTTGCTTTGATCATTGAAATCCAATATGACACTTAACAGTCAGAGATGGTTGAGGAATATAAATATATTGGTGGTCAGTTAGACAGCAAACTAGGCTAGAGCTTATTGAGGAAGCTTAGCTATTTCAAGGTTTGCAGCAAGATGCGGCATATCTTCAAGAAGTGTATTGTTCAGACTGTCATCTCTTCTTTTCTATTGGGTAGCAGCATCAGAACCAGGGACAAAAAAAGTCTCAATAACATGATTAAGAAGCTGTTCTGCAAAAATTTAAAATTGATAACAACAGGTTTATCAAAAATCAAATAACCAGTTCATCTAGGTGAAAGACCAGACAACAAACCAAAAATAATTTGGTTTGTTGTCTGAAGTTGGTCCATGTGCCTGTCTGCTAACTGGAATCAGATAATATGAATGCATCATCCTGATTTTGTTTTTTCTTCCTCTTTCTTTTAGAATTTTAGGATTTTGTTTTTAAATGTCAAAATTGTCCGGCATTTCTTCACCTTACTGAGCTTTTATAGTCGCATATCCAGAGTAGATCTAGACGATATAAAAAGCTTTTAGTTGTTTTCAGGATTCAGGTTGTAAGTTTTTTCAATTGCAGTTAGGCTCAATCCCCATTGTATGTGAAGTCTGCTGAATCCCTATATGATTTTAAGTCTCTTTTAAAATCCCATTGTTTTAAACAGGTGTATAATTCCAGGGAAAGCAAACATTAGGCCAACCTTTGTTTTCTGACTTCATTGCTTATTCTCTTAATGTTGTATTTTGCACATTGTTTTATTATTATTTCCATTGTTCTGTTATACTTTTAGTTTTGATGTACCTGTGCAGCACTTTGTTTTTTAAGAGCTTAATAAATAAACAATGATGATGAAAGATGAACATAGAAGAGAGACACAGGAAACAAAAGTAACTGGAAAAATAATAAATACTAAACTAAGTGAACACAGGATGGAGCACAAAGGGGAAAGACAGATTACTAAATGAACTATTGCAAAAGCATAAAATAAAATGACAAGATCTAATAAGCAAAATAAACAGAAACTCCAGAAATCCCCAAAGTTCAAACAACCATATATTATGACTTTTAAATTCTAGAGTTGTATGTATTTTGAATGTATAAGGATTTGGGTTGTTTTCAGATTTTTTCCATTTTGAGCTAATCTTATTTTATAAAAAATGAATAGCGTGGAACAAATTATGCAATTTTGTTTACTTAAGACCAGATTTAAAAAGATGTAGGAACCTGTTGTAGATGAGATTATTCTACATCAAATCACTTGATCTGGAACAGGGGTTAGTTTCTAGTTTACCATGACTGTTTCAGTGAAAACCAGCCAAAAAGAAAACACATTAGATTTTACAAACATTTTAAACATTAAGGTTTAAATGTTTGTAAAATCAAAACCTAAAGCACAAAAAAAAACAAAAAAAAAACACTTTTGGCTACTTTTATGAAAAGATAGCACCAAAGTGCTGCTGTTTCGTACTGTATATGTTTCTGCAAATAATAATTCCATTATATGCATCTTTTGCACATATAAACCAGTTGTTGGTGGTTATTGGTATCACCCACCAGTAATAAAACCGGTGGTTATATTATTTGTAAATTAAAATCAAAAGTACCCACCAGGACAAAAAAAAAAAATTCTATAATTTGGAAATTCTGCCCTGTGATAGACTGGTGACCTGTCCAGGGTGTACCCTGCTCCTGCCCGTTGA
>CAEFZX010021925.1:0-31472 GCA_903066825.1 Alfaro cultratus | reverse complement strand
TTGTTTTGTCTGAAATACGATCCTGTCTTTCCTTGCGGTCATGGTAACTGATATCGGATTAAAATGAGCCGCTTTAGTGCAGGCGGATCAGAGCCTTATGTGCAAAGAGCCCATAGTCTACCGTAGAGGCTGCAGTTACGCCATGCATCCATTAGATGGAGCTGCGCTAATGGGAATGTCAGCAAAACAGTCAGCGTTCTGACAATTCTCTCGCTGCTGCTCTGTTCCCGTGTTCTACTGTGTGACTGATCGCCTTGAGTTTAAACTCTGCGTCGTAAGCGCGTCTCTTAATAGGAGCCATTTTGGGGTCTTTACACAAACACACAAATGGAAATGAAACGGCACGCTTCGCGCAGTCATATATCCCAGCATGCACCGTGCGCTTCTTCTTCTACGGTGGAAAATGAAGTCGGCGGCTACTTACCGTAGTTGGGAGACCTTTTGTGGCTCAATATTGGTCCATATATAAGGCCCACCGGATTATAAGGCGCACTGTCGGCTTTTGAGAAAATTTAAGGTTTTTAGGTGCACCTTATAGTGCGGAAAATACGGTAATTCTGATAATATAAATATAATATTAGCACAACAAAGATGCGATTTTACCAGAAACAAACATAATAAAATTATGAAGAAAAAAAGCTTTTTTAATAAGAAAAAAGGTTGGATCATTTTTCTCATAAGTTCTCATAAAATCTAATATTGTGACTTTATTCTTGTAATGTAGTTTATTCTCGTGTTACTACAACTGTTTTCTTGTAATATTGTTATAGTCTGTCGTAGAATAGATTCTTCGAAACAAGATGGCTGCTCTCTGTGCTGACATCACATTTTCCAAAATTTAAATCTTCAAAAACCAAAACTTTGATGTTGAAAATCGATTTATGGCGAAAGCCAGAAATCAACGATTCCTGTTGTTCTGTTTCACCAACTGAACATCAAATGGTTTTACGGGGCGTTAAAAAGTCTTTCCCCCTCATCTTGTTTTCTTTCTTTCTTTTTTGTTTTTTTGTAATAACTCAATCATTAAATTTTTGGCATTACAGAAAATCTCCCTTTTAGAAAAGTTTAAGTTGAACATAAAATTATTAGTCACATGAAACCCTTCTAAAGCTTGTTCACATTTCCATAATGTTCAGGACTTTTTGATCACTTTAAATAAAATGTTTGATCTGCTTCATAAAACTCGCTGGCCTTCCAAATTTCCTCCGTTTTCCCTGCATGTCTTGTGGAAAACTTTAGCGGCTCTTCCATTAAACCCAGATGTTTGGACTCCATAACTAATAAATGTTCTCACCTGAGGTGGAGCGTTTCTCCCCCTCTGAGCCTCTTAGTTGTGACTTTGTGATTATTGCTCCTCTTTGTTTGCCTTTGAAAGTAAATTTCAGTCTGAAGACGAGATGTCTGGCATAAAATCTTATAAAATCTATTCAAAATCTGTTGCATGTAACAGGATAACAGGATAAGGGATGTAAAAATGTAGGTGTATTTCTGAAGGGCGCTGTATGTTTTAAAAGCACTACAATTTGGATTATTGTTTTGGCGAAGGCGTCATCTTTAAGTCGGCGTGTGTGAACAGTAATGTGTTGAGTTTTCATTCTGCTCCAACTGCGTCTCCATGTCCGGCAGGAGGACAGCTGCTGTGCTGCGAGTCGTGCCCTGCAGCGTTCCACCCCGACTGCCTCAACATCGCCATGCCCGACGGGAGCTGGTTCTGCAACGACTGCCGAGCCGGCAAGAAGCCAAAGTACAGAGACATCATATGGGTCAAGCTGGGGACGTACAGGTGGGAGGAACGCCTGAATGCTTCCTGCTCCGGTGTGTATGGCGTAAAGACGTTAACTGCTCCTGATTCCTGTCTAGGTGGTGGCCAGCAGAGATCCACCACCCCAAAAACGTCCCCACAAACATCCAGCACCTCCGGCACGAGATCGGAGAGTTCCCGGTCTTCTTCTTTGGCTCCAAGGATTACTTCTGGACTCACCAGGGCCGAGTGTTTCCCTACATGGAAGGAGACAGAGGCAGCAAGTACCAGAAGAACGGGATAGGCAAAGTCTTTAAGAACGGTAAAATCCTGCAGTTTAGTTGGTTTGTGATGTTTATTTTTTAGGGATGCTTCCAATACAGATATCTGAAGCTCAGTGTCATTAGCTACCTATTCGATACTGAAAACAGCTGGATTGACTTAAAATGTTTCTCTCTTTTTAAACAGACATAAATGTACTGAATTACAATTATTTACTAGCTCTGCACAAGTACAGCTCATTGAAATAGACCTACAGCTCTACTAGCTTGGTCAAACATGCATAAACAACTTTAATTTGTTCAATTTGTGTAATTAGGAGTAGAACAGCCAATGGAAAATAAGTATTATAGTTAAACTGACAAAAACAACAAGCTGGCTACCTTGGTAAAACATGTAAAAATTAACTGCAACAAACTGTCAAATGGTTCAGAAAGAGCAATTAGGAATTCTAAAAATAAAGTAAATGATAAAACAGGACTTTGCTCAAGCATAGAATTAGACTGAATAGATCTGTCCTTATGGATCAGGAACATTGTCACATCTACATGATTTAGAATTGTGTCAATATTGCGACAGATATAAATAATAATATCCACTTGGGCATCTCTAGGATAGGTTTCCCTTTAAATCTCAAAAAATAAACAACCTTTTCTTCTACCGTGTTCCTAAAGACTCCGTAGACTGAAGCTGAAGTGCTTGTGTTGTTTGGTCTTTAGCTCTGTTGGAGGCCGAGGCTCGATTCAAGGAGATCAAGATAAAACGGGAAGCCAAGGAAGCTCAGGAAAACAGCAGAAAGCCTCCTCCGTACAAATTCATCAAGGTGGGAACCGCTCCAGACCCCTCTGTGTTCCTGAGCTCAGGGCGCGGCTCCGTTGCTGCTTTCGGTTTGGACGTCTCCATGCGTTTCTGCCTGCAGGTCAACAAACCTTTCGGCAAGGTCCAGGTCTACACCGCCGACATCTCCGAGATCCCCAAGTGCAACTGCAAGCCGGCCGACGAGCGCCCATGCGGCTTCGAGTCGGAGTGCCTGAACCGCATGCTGCAGTACGAGTGTCACCCCCAGGTGTGTCCCAGCGGGGAGCGCTGCTGCAACCAGGACTTCACCAAGCGCCTTTACCCAGACACCAAGATCATCAAGACCCCAGGCAAGGGCTGGGGGCTGATCGCCCTGAGAGACATCAAGAAGGTGAGGAGATCATTCTGAGATCATTCTGCCAGTACCTGAATGTGAAACTGATCTTATCCACCTCTTTAAAAATCATCCGACTGACTGACTGACTGACCCGCCCACCAGGCAGTTAACAGTCACTCCTCTGTTACCAACTCATCAGTCCCTTCATGATGTTGCCATGTTTTGTTTTTTTTGGGGGGTTTTTGTAATTGCTGTGGTCTAAAATTACAAATTTTTGCAGCGTCTTTTTCAAAGAGCCTGCATCCATTCTCCTCCTTCGCTTTTTTTTTTTTTTTTTTTTTTTTTTGCCAAAAAAAAAGTTACCTTTTAGCATCACACATTTTTCATCTTGCAGGTTCCAGCTTTCAGGAGAGATTGTGAAACAAAAAGTTCAAATCAATTCAAAAATACCTTATTGATCCCAAAAGGAAATTTCATGTTCTAACTCATTTTCAAATTCTTCAGAGTTATTGTAGATAGGGATTGGCTGTAGTGATCCGTGTTACAGTGAATTTGATGAAGCCTCTGACTGAAGACGCTCCATTTTCCCAAGAAAGTTTCAAATACATAGTTGAAATTATAGTTAAATTAACCCTCCTATTATGTTCCGGGTCAAATTGACCCGTTTTAAAGTTTAAAAATTTGTTAAAAATAGTTGGAAGTATTTTTTTTGCATGAAACTTTTTCTATTTGTCTTAATAGGTGCACTCTACATATAAATTGAAAATTTATTCATTTTACACATTTTCAGCCCCCCCTGGGTCTACTTTATACATAGATACTGTTCGGGTCAATTTGACCCGGCAGTCAAGTTGAAGTGCAAAAAAAGATAAAAAAATGTCCAATTTTATATGTTTCCTTGCAGCTATGAACCATATTTCACCCCACACACACAAACACAACACATCACACCCATGTGTGATGTGTTGCACATGCACACGCACACAAACCCACTGTCTCACTATTCTCTTTACTTCACTTGGAAACTGCGAGAAAGCAGGTGTTCATACAACTTTTGACGGGAATCTTTTCTGTTCCCGTGGTCAAACTCCACCCACACTGAGTGGACACTCAGCAAAAGTGGAGGAAAACATAAGTACTCTCTGCATGACTCATTTATCTTGATTTTAATCAGCGGGTCAATTTGACCCTGAACAGTATATGTGTCTCAAGTTCAATTATAAAAATCACCCATTGAAAAAAAAAATCTAAATGTAATATAAAAAAATTGACCAAAGATTAATTTCAAGGAAATTATTGTTTTTTTGTGTCTAGGTTTTTTTCAGTTGACATAAAAAATATAAACTCCATTTTTTATCTCCAAATCAGTAAATGAGTAGGTTGTCGCCATTGATCCTTTATTTGTGAGAAATAAAATAACATAATTGCACAAATATTGATTGAAATGCTTAGTATTGGAGTTAATAATCAGATGCAAAAATGTTCTGGAGGAATTTTTTGGTTTCTGACACTATTGCACGATTAAACACTCCCGGGTCAAATTGACCCACGAACATTATTGCTGTACCCCAAAAACGAACAAAATAGGAGGGTTAAAAGGAGGCTGAAGGGATTGGTTAAAAATTGAGCCAAGTTGCAGTGATTGGTCAGAAAAGAAGAAACTACAGGAAACGTGAAGGCGATTGGTCAAAGTTGTGATGGCTGGTGAAAATTGCCAGTTCATGCAAAATTTGGAAATAGTGGATTAGCGATCCCAACATTTCAGGCATCAAAAAATCTTTCAGCCAAGATCAGAATCAGCAGGTGGTGGTTGAATGTGCCTAGCTCTTTCTTTCAACTTCTCAATTTTGATTGCAATGAACTAAAAGGAAAAAAACCCCAAAACAATCCAAAATCAAAGCGTGGGTTTGTTTCCCCAACAGGGTGAGTTTGTGAACGAGTACATCGGGGAGCTGATCGATGAAGAGGAGTGCAGGGCCAGGATCAAGTACGCCCACGAAAACAACATCACCGACTTCTACATGCTCACCATCGACAAGGTGATATTAGTGGGAACCCCCTGGTTCTGGTTCTGGTTCTGGTTCTGGAGGCTCGGTGAGCCCAGCCCAGACGCGTTCTGCTCTGCAGTGAACCAGGGCGCTGTTCCTATGCAGCAGTGCCCCCCCTCTGCTGGGAGCTACAGAAACTGTATTGCATTGGGAGTGTTGCGTGGCAGACGACTGTAACATTACAGTAGTCGATACTACAAACTGTTAACGACTAAACCTGGTGGCCAGATCTGAGCTAATGACAATAAGAGTGTAACTTGTGATTTCATTTTTATTTTTTCCCCCTCGGTTTGGGCTTTTTAAAGGACCGAATCATTGACGCAGGTCCAAAAGGAAACTACTCCCGCTTCATGAACCACAGCTGCCAGCCTAACTGTGAGACTCAGAAGTGGACTGTGAACGGAGACACCCGCGTCGGCCTGTTTGCGGTCTGCGACATACCGGCAGGTCAGATGAGTTCACAGTAAATGTAGAATGTACCTTTTTGTTTTCCTCCTCTTGTTGCTTAGCTTAAACATTTCCCCTAACGCAGGAACAGAGCTAACCTTTAACTACAACCTGGACTGCCTCGGCAACGAGAAAACCATCTGCCGCTGCGGCGCTCCCAACTGCAGCGGCTTCCTCGGGGATCGGCCCAAGGTGAGCCTCGGAGTTTGCTGCGTGTTGAGGAAAGCCTGTTCATGAGGATAAACGGCCTCAATTCCTCTGTTTCCCCCCCAGAACTCAAACGGCCACACGGAGCCAAAGGGAAAGCGCTTTAAGAGGAAGTACAGGAGGAGGAAAAGCGAGGGAAAGAAGAAGTCCGAAGACGAGTGTTTTCGCTGTGGAGACGGAGGGCAGCTGGTGCTCTGCGACAAGAAGAACTGCACCAAAGCTTACCACCTGTCCTGCCTGAACCTCACCAAACGACCATTTGGTGAGCAGAGCGTCCCAGAATTACAGCTTCTGCTTTTAATAATGTAACCATGGTGACGCAGGCGTCATTCAAAGAGCTGTAAAGATGGAAAATAGTTGAAAACACAGATAGTTTTGCTTTCGTTCATTTTTTGGAGTGGGGAAAAAAAGCATCTGCTGTAGAATAGGGATTCAATGTTCTGAGGTTTAGTTTCAGCTGATACAGAAACATGTTGATTTGACCTAAAATATTCCTTTTAAACAAACATACAGTTACTGAATTACAAATGTATTTGATAACCAGCATAGTAAACTTGAATACAAGCTTCAGTAACTTGGTCAAATATGTGAAAACATCTTTCATTTGTTCAGAGAAATAAAACAGTCAGTGGAAAATAAATAAACTGAAACTGACTAAAGGAATAGGCTGAGTAGTTTGGTCAAACATGTAAATATAAACTATAACAAACTCTTCTTTCAAATGGTTCAGAAAGTGGAATTGGGAATTCTAAATATAATGTAAAATAATTAATAAAGCATAATGTCGCTCAGAGCACAAAACATTATTCTGAATAGATCTGCCCTTATGAATTGGGCACATTGTCACTGAAAACAGATGGAGAATTTGTTTTCCAACATCGAGCCGATAATATGAGATTGGTTCATATTAGATTGTTATTTATATACTTAACATTTTACACATAAAGGCAAAATAACAGTGGGCATGAGAGAAACTATGAACTATTAATAATCAAAAGGATTAAAAACTAACAAAATGAATGTCTCCATTTCCATGGGGCAGTGGCTCATTACTGCCATCTAGTGGCATGTTTGCTGTGTTCAGGTTGCTTTAGTTGGACTGATTTAGTTTCAGATTAGTGTGATCTCAAGTGTTTCAGTCAGGGAACAAAAATCTGCTGACAACAATCTGTTATTGTGAACTGAGTCTTTTTAAAGGCGCAGTATTGTGTAAAATTGACTTTTTTCATCTTTCCATCATGTTATGATTTTATTCCCTCGTGAAAACAAACCTGGAGTGTTGCTCTGATTCTTTCAGAAAGAGTCTTTAAAGGGACAGAGGCCCAATTTCAAGGTGTTAAATTACAAAGTAACATTTCTTTTAAGTTGTATTTTATAACAACTGAAGGCAACGTAGTTACTTGATTGCGCTATAAAAAGGCAAAAACACAGTACTGTCCCTTTAAGGGAGATCAGGTTCAACTCTACTTTGTGTTGGTTTATTACGTCAAATTAAAGTTTTCATCTGTAACATGACAGAATATGAAGACATTTATGAGGTCTGAATATGAACATGTGGATTATTGAGGCTGTGTCTTTCCCTCTCCTGCGCCCCCTGCAGGCCGCTGGGACTGCCCCTGGCATCACTGTGACGTCTGCGGGAAAAACTCGGAGGCCTTCTGCCAGCTCTGCCCCAACTCCTTCTGCAGGGCCCACCAGGAGGGGGCGCTGCGCCCCGGGGCCGCGGCGGGAGAGCTCTGCTGTGGCGAGCACGACGACACGGAGGGCGGAGCCGGCCAGACCCGGACTGCCGGCTCAGAGTCCGGCAGCGCCGCCGCCGGCCGTCCCAAAGGCTGCAAGAAAGCGGACGGAGCGGAGAGCAGAACCAAAGGCTCTAAGAGGAAAACACCGGAAGCCTGACCCGACCCGAAGAGGCGCCCTCCTCCACAGCAACAGTACGCCACCACACAAACAGAGGCACCGTACGTATTCATCATCAGGGAACGGTGCTGACCTCTCACACGCTCAGCATTGACCTCTAGCCTCCTTGTTTTGTTTTTTTACACTTTTGAACATTTTCAGGTTTTCTTGTACTAGTCTGCACTGAAGTGACTGTCTGTGGTAAAGCACAAAATCAGCTCCAGAAACGCCGCTGCTGGACTTTCCACCAACCGAGCTGCAGCGTCATAATCGCTCACTTCTGATTAGTGTGGCCACAACTAGATTCTCAGTCCGTTCATTACTGCCAACAGCAGAGCTCTACTCATTATACATCTATGTTTGTTTATATGAGGAAAAAAATAATAATAAAAACAGCCAAACCGATGAATGTTGTAATAGTGTAAAGACGTCAGACAGGATGCAGGTGGAGAGTCTTTTTCTGTAGATCTACAAATGTGCCAGATGGGAGATGGAGCAGCAGGACTCTATGGATGGGCCTCTGGTCGCCTTCGTAGCCATAGATCATGTAACTGTAGACATGTTTTAATTTTACAACCTGTTGTTTTGTTTTAGCTCTCTTATTTTATTTAGATTTTGTTTTTAATGACAGCACTGGAAATAATAAAAAGAGAGAAAAACCCCCGCTCCTTTCCAGAATAGCAGAGATTATGGAACAAAATCAAGAGAAGAAGAAGAAGAAAACCTGTTAAACTGGTGTGAGAGGGAAACACTACAGGGAGCTCAATGAAGGAACGAGAGCAGAACCAGAACCACAGCGTCACGGCGACGACCCGCGGTGCTTCAGTGTTTACAGACAATACACCCTATGACCATCATCATCATCATCATTATTTCACATCCTGAAACTGAGGGCGTTGTTGCTGTCACCTGCTGAGATTTCTGCTGTTGTTTTTTGGGTCAGACCTTTTTTTTTCTTTAATTTTTCCTCAGGAGGTTTTTAAGTCTGACGTTCTCTCTGATTACTGTTAATACTAAAAACCGGCCCCTCAGGCTGATGTGGTCTATTAAAAAAGAAAAGATTTCTAGATTCACTAATCAGATTTGTAAAAGCAAAGCTGTTAACTGTTCTGTGGCGTCTCGTCCCGACTTTGCTTTGAGAGTTCCTGTTTCCGCGCTTCGTCCTTCAGCACGACTTTCTGCGTTTTTTCACATTTTTCATCCAGATCCTGCAGACATTTTTTTAAATGATTTTTCAAACCTAAAGATGAATTAAATTTAGATGTTTTCAGAGGTTAAAGCGAAACTTCAGGTTTGGACCATAAGATTAGGTCTGCAGGGATATGTTTCCGTATTAAATCGAACATATTTCCCAGTTTTGTGTTTTGGAAAGGCTCCGGTAACGGATTGAGTCTCGGTATTCCTGGGATTCCTGTCCAGCTGGCGCTCTGAGCCTTTCTGTCTTACTCCTTGTTGCCGGATTGTTGCGGACCGGGAAGAACGACGGCGAATTGGGGCCGTTAAGATGGGCAGGGGAAAAGAGCCAGTACATTTCTGTCCAAATAAATATAGATTTTAATATTAATCCCCTTTTGGGGGGGAAAAGGGACATTTCTGAGTTTGAAAAGTCCAATATTTACTAGGGGGAAAAAAAAAATCTCAAATGTTCAAATTTATCTCAGGAGTTTTTGAGAAAAACTTGGACATTTGAGTTTGACAGTCAAACATTTTCGTCTTTTGGAAACGTTCTGACTTTCTAAAGTTGAAAATCTTCAACTTTTCTCTAGAAAGTTTGAGATTACGTTGATGAGAAAATTATTTTTGCAAAGGTTTGACTTCAAATTCTAAAATGTACAAGCCTTTATTATTATTATTTAGATCAATGTAGAAATTTGAGTTATCTGGTAATTTTTTGTCTCTTCAAACTAAGTAATTTCAAATTTTTCTTAAATTTGAGTTTTGGCAGAAATGGAACATTTTTTCTTTTCCTGGCTACAACGGCCCCAACACGCCGTCGCAGGTCAGAGCGTCTGGAAGTTTCCTTTGTTCGTGTGAAAGGGAAGCACATTGGAGATGATTCTGACTTTTTTTCTTTTTTTTTCCAGAGCTGGTTGGAGCCTTCAGATTAAGTTTATCATTATTTCATGTTTAATGTCTCTCCAATACTTTCCAATCTCGCCAAGGTTTCTTTTTTACACACACGGTGCTTCCCAGATTTAAAAGGATGCCTTCTTGAATTAGCTGCGCCTATTTTGTCTTTAATTTATTTTTCACCCAATGAGGCGAACGGGGATCGATCCACTGCTGCAGCGGTTCCACTGTTTCTTCTCGGTTCCATCATGCATCCTAACCTTGTGTTGACTGAATGTAGTCCAGCCAGTTGTTTTTCCTATTTTTTATTTTTTTTGTAAGCACTGTAATTCCCTGTAGAGCTGAAGTGTCATGTGTGTAGACGTTTCATACTATAACTACTGTCATAGCAAACCAGAGACTAATATGTACATAATGTATAAGTGGTAATAGTGATTCATCTATTGTAAATATCATGCAATTTCTTGACCTTTTTTTATGCAGTGCTGAAACACTTGTGCAGGATCTGTTAGTGAGTCATGCAATAAAGTGATGGAACCATTCGTTTCATCTTCTGCCTGGTTTATTTGATGCCTTTCATCCAGGAGTTTGGTTAGAACTTTAAGATGTAATTATATTATATGTACTTGAGCAGTTTGGGACAATTGAATAGTCATGGTGGCTTAAATACACTTTCACTGTGAAAATCCCAGAGGTATACTATTTGACAAAAACATTTTCAAACCTAAAAATGCTAATTATTCAATAGACATGAGCTCAACAACAAAGATGCTGCTTTTAATCTGTTGTTTAGGTTATTGATACTGATGCTGCTCCAACATGTTTAGCACTGAAATGCTGTTTTAGCCTTGAATAGCTTTGGTGAAAGGCTAACTACTTTTAGCACAACTGGAATACAATCAGATTGGTTTTTGGAGCTAAAACTAACACTGTTAAAAATGTTAATCTACATGAATATGTTTATATATTTGTGTATGTCCCAGTGAGCCACCAGAAGCAGCTTTATGGTCCATCGCTGCTGTTTGTGGATGTTGCTTGTGCGTCAGATTTACTGGCTACCAGAAACACAATACAAAGGTTCCAGCTTGTGACTTTTGTAACAACAAAAAATTTAATGGTGTTAAAATCTTATGTAATTATTTCATCTTAACACACCCAGCCCTAAAATAAATAGGGGTGCCACTGATTGCAGTTTTCTGGCTGATTGCACATTACTGATCTTTTAAAAAGCCCAACTTGCCGATTCCCATTTTGGCCAATACCATTTTTTTTTCTTTTTATTTTGGTAGGGTAAGGTAACTTTATTTATATAGCACATTTTCAGCAACAAGGCATTTCAAAGGTCCTTACATAAATTAAAATAAAACAAAAGTACTCCACAATAATAAACTAATAGGAGTTTCTCCAGCTTCTAATAGAGATGTAGAAAAACAAAAGACCTGGTGGGCCGGTCTGTCAGTCAAACCTGTTTCACCAGAGAGCAAAAGAGGACAGTGGTTGATTTTTAGACCTTAGATAAGATCAGTTGATAAGCTCAGCTTCACATATAAAAATCGACCGATCCCAAAATCTGCATCAAAAAATCAGTGCACCACTACATGACATTGTCTCAAAGTTCTGATTACCATCTCAGTCTTTAAACAGTCATCACACATTTGATTTTTAAGAGTATTTTTTTATTTCTCTTCAAAACAAGCCCCCCCTCACAAGAACTCCTTTTGCATAACAGTAGTACAGCAGCGGCCGAGGGTACAAAATGCTTCTGTCATTATTTTTCAGTGTAAAAATATCTCTTCTCGTGCCTCTCCCCCCCCACCCCGTGCCATCCTCTCGTAGTGCAAACGCTTCAAATAAAAGTTAGGCACATGATGGATACGATCGCAGTTCAATTACACTTAAGTGCTGATGACGTGTAAAACATCATTCTTTGATTTCCTCTGTAGGTTCCTGGTTCATACGGAGTGACACCTGCAGTCTGGTGACAGTAAATATTAAGAAAAGCGGCGGCTGGACTTCCTGGTTTTGGCTGTGAAGATTTGATGATTCCTGGTTAAAAGAAGAAAAAAACAGAAGACCTACAGAGTTCTACTGGCTGACAGGATCAGGATTATATGTTGGAGCCGGACAGACAAGCGACTCAGTCGACTTTAATAATACTATGTTAAACACAAATGATATTGCAAGCTTATGGTCCCAAGCAACAATCACAACATCTTCCTAGTTGATGCTTTTGCTTGTATATATCTGAGCAAGCGATTTAAGTGGCAACTTGACAAGTTTCTACCTAAACAAACAAAAAAAAATAATCCAAAAATAAACTAACTAGCTCAAAATAAAGTCAAATATTTCCCAGTTTTACATTATGGTACAAATAAAAAATAAATATCAGCTCTGTTTATTTTTCTTTTTTTTTCTTTTTTCTTCCTCCATCTAGCCATTTTATTATTTCTAGACAAAATAAAGGTACAAAGAGTGACTGTCATTGGTTTCTGATTGGCGCAGTGTAGCTCATGCGCTCCATCAGGATGCCAGCACGCCGCGGCGGATAATGTCAGAGCCGTAGCGACGCCCCAGCGACGAGTCGCCCCTCAGCTCGTGGGAGTGGCACCGCTTGAGGCAGGGCTCCAACTCGCCGTCGGCCGCCTTGGAGTCGGAGCTGTAGCCGTCGGCCTCCGGACCCGACCGGAGCCGTGTCCTGGGGTACGCCGGCTCCGGCGCGTTGGTGAGCGGTCTGAGCAGCGGGTTGCTCGGCTCCAGCTCTTCCCGCTCCCTCAGCGTGGCGCTCGGAGGCTTGTCGGCCCGCTTCGGGATCCGGAACTTCCCCCAGCCTTTCAGGTGTCCGGACGCGGAACCGTTGGGGGCGTGGGAGCTGCCGTTGGCGGGTTTTCTGAGCCAGCTGTTGGCTTTGGAGGCGTCTGAAACCGAGCCGGGTTTAAACTTAGTGTTGGGGGCCGCGTCCGGCGAAGAGCCGCTCCTCCTGGTCGTGGCGTCGTCAAATAAATACTCGTCGGA
This sequence comes from Alfaro cultratus, assembly GCA_903066825.1. Taxonomy (NCBI): domain Eukaryota; kingdom Metazoa; phylum Chordata; class Actinopteri; order Cyprinodontiformes; family Poeciliidae; genus Alfaro; species Alfaro cultratus. The sequence continues at coordinate 18,634 of CAEFZX010021925.1, read as the reverse complement.
GTCAGAGTTTCTGATGTCGACCAGCCGGATGGAGACGGTTTTATCCAGATGCTTGGAGCCGAACTTGTTCTTCAGCTGGCAGGGAAAGCTCTCGGAAACGTCACTCCTCCTCTTCCTCCCTCGTTCCTCCGGCTCTGGATCTTGCTTGTGGCTCCCCGGCACGTCATACTCTGGTCCCGGGGTTTCTCTTCTGGGGCCCTTCCTGCTCTCAGGCTTGTGCAACTTGACTGAGGCGTGTTCCTGAATGACTTTCTGGAGCTTTAGGAAAGGCTTCTCCTTGCTCACTTCAAGCTGGTGGACTTTGGCGTCACCTTTGGACTCTGTGGCCGCAGCGTCTTGGATTTGGGGGCTCTTGCTGTCTTTAATGTCCAGAAGGCTGCACGCATTGTCCTTCCTGTGAACGCCTGGCGAGTCCGACAGGCTTTTCCTCCTTTCCTGCTTTAGCGAACTTCGCCTGCTCTTCAGACCAGAGTTGCTCCAGGAGGAGCCGGACTGGCTGCTGTCGTCGGAGAAGGAACCCAGAGAGAAGAGCCTCTCCAGGTCCTCAGCAGAGGGATCACCTGGAATACAGAACCATGCACAGCGTCAGTGACTGCTAGCTTTTATTAGTTAAATATTGTTTAGTTTTAGCTCAGTGGGAAGAACACAAACTGAATTCCACACACGTCCAGCTGACCAGCAGTCCTCTGTGCAGACCCCTGTGGATGTGGAGGAGAGGACTCACCGTTGAGCAGCTCGTGGTCCAGCAGGCGGACCTGGTGCTGGAATATCTGCTCCTGGACTTTACACAGCGAGCGCTTCATCTTCTCCCTCCGGGTCACCATGTAGGTCAGGTTACGCACCTGCAGGGGGAGCAGCAACAGTCAGCGTTTCCACAGCAACACACTGCCTCTTCTGAACCGACAGTATAGTCAGGCTAACAGCTTTTATAAAAAAATGTTTTGTTTGTTTGTTTGTTTTTACACATTTGTTAAAAAAAAAAAAGTCTAGCCCGTCCCAGTGCTACTATTGCCATCTGTAGAAATGAACGGCTCTGGACGAAAAAACAACCCATCACAGCAAGGAGGAGGGTCTTGGCGCTGTCAATCAAGCTCATGTACAAGTTTTTCACACAAAATGCTAAGGTGAGTTAGCATGGCCACAGATGGTAGCAGATAAACAGTTTTCCTGGAACAGTTAGTTTTTCTTTTTTTTCCTGACATCACAACATTTAGCAAAGCGTACACAAGCATGATTGACAGCGTTAAGACCCGCCTTTAATCATCTTTTGAGATCCCTGACTCATTTTCTTTCAGAAATGATATTCTTGGTTGAATCAAAATAATGTTAAACCCAACATGAGCTTCTAGTGTTTATAGACCATCGTCCATGTGGACCATACTGATAGAAGATGTTAGAGACTCCAACTCACACTGTGTAACGTCGCCCCTGATCCAACTATAAATAACTCTGGTCAACAGCCTAAACATTGTCTGGGGGTTTTCAACTGTTTTAGGGTCATGTTGATGAGCTGAGTCCAAAAATCTCATTGGTTTTGCTCAATCAGCTCAACTTTCTGAACTATGGAGCAACATGAGCATCAAAATGCAGGACTTGTTCTGCCATCTGGATCAGTTCCCTGAGAATCTGATCCATAAGTGATGAGCAGGAGGAGAGATTCCATCGGGACAGGAAAGAGACGGAGAATTTTACACAACAAAGACATTTTACCCTTATTAGAAGATAGAAATCCTACTTAGTAGCATTTAATTAATACACTCGGTTAGAAAACATTGTTTTTTTTGTCCTAAAACCTTTTTTGGATCAGAAATATTAACGGAAATGAACTGATAATGTCACAAAAATGTAATTTAGTCAGAAGATGATTTCTCTAAATGAATTTAGAATAAAAACCTGATAGAGAAAGATGGATGTCATCTTTGGATCCTCCGGTGCAAAATAATCCTAATTCAGTTGAAAAAACAGAGAACTTCCAAAAGATATTTCTTTGTAACCTGGTGTTATGAATGGCAGCAGGAAGGTTGGCCAGAAACATTGTGAATACTGAAATCTGACTGCTTCCTGTCTGGTGTAAATATTCTGTCAAACAGAAAAGCAAAGCAGTTTTTTTTCCTCTCTCTTCCTGCTCTGGTGCTGCTGTCCCTCTTCAATCTAGTTTATAACTCACAAGGAACACGTTGTGCTGAAAAACTTGATTTATTCTGATTTATTTTCAGATGTTTCTGTGATCCTTCCTCCTGTTTATAACCCTGCCTCTGCAGCCGGCCGCCCTGTGAGTCTTCCTCAGGAGCAAGTGGAGACCTACCCTCTCCAGGTCCTGCCTGAGGTGTGTGAAGAGCTGCAGGCGCCGCAGCAGCACCTCATGCTCCCGCCGGGCCAGGCTCTCCTCCTCGTCCTTCTTGGGGGTGAGCAGCTGCTGGTTGAAGTTGGCTTTGCGTTTCAGCTTCCAGTACTGGTAGACAAAGTCCACCACCTCCGGCGCCAGCTTCAGGCTCTTGGCCACCTCCTCCACGTCCACGAACTGGTAGAACTCCTCCTCCATCTCCTGCAGCTTCAGCTTGCGGAGGTTGACCCTCTTCTCCTGGTCGCTGTTCGCCCGGCCCTTGCGGTCCCGCGCGTCCTCCTTCCCCTCGTCCTCCGTCGGGTCGCCCTGGAAACCGGAGTGCTTGGGGCAGTAGGACTTGAACTTCACCTCGTCGTCCTCCGTCAGGATGGTGTTCATTTCCAGGTTGGCGTGGAGGCCGCAGGTCACGTGGAAGGCGGTCCGGCAGTTTTTTGCGGAGCACTGGAGAGCAAATTACAACGAAAGGGATTCAGACGGACTGATGCCAGAACTGCATTCATTAAAGACGCCATTCATTCTGCATTAAAACCATTTGCTCATTATACAGACTGAATATTCAACACATTCAAAACATTTCAAGGTAGGGCTGAAACAATTAATCGGATGAATCATGATTAGTCGTTATTGAAATAATCGTCAACTAATTTAGGAATTGATAGTTAACTGGAGCACACAGACTCAAAAGAAAGACTATTTGCTGAAAGAACAACACAGTAACTAATCTAAAACTATATATATATATATATATATATATATATATACACACACACACTTTTAACTTAAGATAATATGAAAACATTTGTCTGTACATATGTTCTACACAGATCTCCTCTAGTGGCAGTTTTAGCTTCACCTGGTTCAAATTCTGTAAAATACAAAATCTCACACTAAGATTTTCTTACTATTCAGTTATTAATCAGTTAACTCAAAAAATAATTAATACATCAGCTACACACTGTACTGATTTTATGTCCAGAAAAGGGCAGAGGTGGGTTTTTAGCTGCAGATGATCAAGAGTTTATGAGAAAATAAGAATGTCACATAGTGTGGATAAAACCTGCAGTCAGGCTGGTTTGCTCTGTGTTGGGGTCCTACCTGGATGCAGGCTCCGGTTTTCTCCTTACACAGGCAGCAGATCAGAGCCCATCTGTTGCTGGGAATGTGGGACACGTTGGTGATCGGCTCCATCTTCTCTGGATTCCCAATGCTCACCTGGAACACGCAGATACACACCACCCACACGCGAGCACAAGTTTATATGAATAAAACAAAAGTAATCATTGCAAAACAAACGGCCCAGAAGATTAGCAGAATGAGGAGAATGGGCGGAGCTTTCACCTCTGGGATCCACAAGGCACAGCTGACATGAACCCACTTGGTTCCGCTGCGGGTCGGCTTCATGGCTCCGCCCTTCTTAGGACACACCTGGCACTTTGGGAGGATGCCGAGCGCACAGATCCGACACAGCCAGCTGCCTTTTGGCACTTTCTGGATGCCGTAGCATGCCTGGTCAGACCCACCGACCGGAAAACAGGGAGGAATTCAAACAAACACGATTAAATCAAAATAAGAGATTTTACTTTATTGTAATGTTCACCAAAACTCAAATAAAAGCTCCTCTGTGTGAGTAAATAACTTCTCTAATGTTGCTAAAAATGTGAAGTTTTGACCATGAATTCCTTTAGTACTGAAGTCATATTTCAGATTCTGCTTTCTTTTCAAAACATACCAAATATATCCAGATTTCTTGCAAACATAAAAAGCCTGTTAACAAATAAATATACTGAAATTTAAATACATCCACCTGGATGTTTTTATAGTCTATAATTTCAAGGTGGAAAAAGAGGAATGGCTTCTGTAAACATTTCACAACCAAATCTGAAAATCAAGTGGTTCCGGTGTTGACCTCTGACCTGGTGAACGCAGATGTTACACTTGTCGCAGAACACCATCTCGTTGTTGTCCTCTCCGTCCGGCGACTGACAAACGTCACACACCACGTCCTCGTCGTACTCGATGCCCAGCCCTTCCTCCGTCTCCATGGCGTGGGTCATGTTTTCGTGGCAGCAGTGCTCAAACTCCTCCATAACTTTCTCCATGGTGTTCTCGTCCAGCGGCGGCATCGCTGCAAACAGCGCCACACGCTGGTGATAAGCAGCTTCTCCTTGTCATGCGTATATCTCGGTTTTATTGGACGTCATGAAAGAAACGGAAACCCGTCTAACAGATGGTGAGTTTCCAGCTGAAGGACGGGAACAAGGTTCACCATCCATTAGTCTGGACTATAAACAAACCATTGTCACCAATTCTACGATAACCTACGACATGTCTGTTCACAAATCCCCATAAAAGTGCTGCGTGTGCAAACCTTCATGTTTGTTTTTCTGTAATTTATCGACTTTGCCAAAAAGTCTGCAGCCGAAGAAAACAATATTTCAATCACAGCATAAACTCGATCCTTTCTGTGGAAACATTCAAAATGCAAATATATTAAGTTATTTTAGAATGCAAAAAATAAAAGTGAGCAGCTACAGAGCAGGATCGACACGATGCTGAAATTTGCTACTAAAACCGAAGCTAATAACACCCAGTACCATTTTTGATGCGGTGGAAACATTTTTTGAGGGAACAGGTTCTTTACATTATGAGCAAAAATATGATTAATTATGTAATATGACGTTTTCAGTTGGTTATTTAGAGCAAAACCAACAAGTAGGAAACTAGTCAACCCTTGTTTGGAAAAATACGTTTTAAAGATGTTTAAAAACAGTCAAGATAACACTTAATAAAAATATTAATATAATTTATGGAAGTGTGTATTTTTGATCCATGGCTGCAGTAATTTTATTATAACTACTTATCTCCAGCATGTGCTTCCATTAGTTAATTTACTATTTCTACTTGTAATTTTACTCATGAGGGACAAATAAAAACTCAATGCAGACTAAAATGGATTGTTTTCAATCAAGCATGGATTGAAAAGTGAAAACCAGGGTTATTTTTCAGCTGCATCAGTATCTTTACAGATAGACGGAGGTTTGTTTTGTTGTTGACTGAGTCGTCGGCTGATGAACATTTTCCCGTGATAATCGGTGCGGCAGCAGAGCGGAGCGCTGCGTGAGTCAGGACTTCACCAAGGGGAAGCGCATCTCGACAGGCAGCTCAGACTGTCTCTGAAGCTAATGTTTAACTAGATAGCGATAGCTAACGTCATGCGGGAGGTTTGCTCTGCTACAGATTCGTCAGCTTTACTGTTTGTGCAAATGTAAATCGGTCAGTTGGATCGATTTTGGGCATATTTGAGTAACCTTTTTGTGTTTCATATTATTGATCATATAGATTTCTGGACTGTTCTGTGGAGTCCGCAGCTCACCCATCTGTGCAAACTCCTCGTTGATGATTTGCAGCCAGGCCACGTCTTCTTCGTTCAGGTCGTAGCGGCACATCCCCTCCGCCAGAGTCCGGATGTCCACGTAGCCCAGCGCCTCCGTGCCCGACGTTCGGATCAGCTTCTTGGGCCTGATGAACATCACCTCCTTCCCCTTCTCCACCAGAACTCTGAGCAACAAACAACAAGTTATCTACCAGGATGGAAAAGTGTGGAAAAACTACGTAGACCCATAATATAGTAAATGTTAAACAAAAAACTAGTTGAACTAGTTTTATAATTCAAATTTGCTCAAAACAACACCGGATGAAAGTAGAGCGAGCTTAAAAATTAAATCTATTATTTTTTATGTCAACTTATGCATTTTTTTTTTTTTGCTTGTTTTCTTTTCTAAAAAAAAATAAAATCATAAATGACAGAAAATATGATCAAATAGTTGCTTTCTTTTCAGTTATCCCTTTGTGAGTTGTACGGCGGAGTATTAGTGCCAAGCTACGAGGAATTTTGCTCATTTTCAAGAATACAGTGATTAAAAAAAAAACTTTTCAAACTTTCAAGAAAAAGTTCTTTTAATGAGAAGCGCTTGGACAGTTATCAGGATCTGATGTTACCAACTCAGTTTGTAGTTCTTTGAAATAGACTCAGTTGTTTACAAAATTGTTTTAAAGTTCTGCTACTCATAATAATTTGATGCTGATGTGTTAAAAGATAAAGTATCTACTGACTATTATCTGTAAAACTTATACAAAAGTATAAGATGCTCAACATTCCTCATTTTAATTGTTTGTTACTTTTCTCATTGTAGTTCTCATAAAATTACTGCTCTGTTCTCCTGATGTTATGACTTTATTCTCGTAATTAAAAAAATAAAACTCTTAATCTGGCCCAACACGGCGTTATAGAGCTGGCCTGAACTCAAAGTCCAAATAACCAGAAGCTGTAAAACCCGCTTGTCAAACAAGATGGCGGCCGTGGCTGTGCTGACATCACTTTTAAATATGGAAACCCAAAGAGAGCATAGGTGAAAAAAAAAATCCAAATTTTCCTAAAATTAAATCTTCAAAAACCAAAACTTTGGTAAACTGCTAACATCGATTGATCGCCCAGCCCTAGATGGAAGATGACAGATGAACAGAGACTCCCATCAGCAGTTTGCCTACCTGGTCACAGGCTGGGGGATGGACTGGGGGCTCACTGGGACCTGGACACCCTTCTCCCACTCCTGCCTCCACGGATCAGCCAAGACATAGTAATCCTCTGGATTCAGCTGGTACGAGTCGTGTAATTTCATGGCTGTGATGAAGTCTGTCCTAAAAACCTGTCAGACAGAAGGAGAATTATCTCCTTGCATTTTAAAAACTGTTTTATCCAGCCCTGGTTTCCTCCTATAGACACATCACAACATGACATCACGCCTGTGAGATCTCGCCCCCCAGCTCCCCGACGGAGGCCAAAAAGCTGATCGCCCTCAATGATTATCGCTGGTTATGTTGTCAACACAATGCGGTGAATCTTAAATGTATGTGTGATGGATAAAAGAAAAATGTTGTCTGAGGGCATCACAGTTCAGGAAAAAGTTAAAAATAGCAAGGAAGAGGGAAGCAGGTCAATTATGCTAGCTTGACTTTGACAATCTTAACATGAAGATGTGCTGCAGAATTCAGTGTGGGTTAAATAAATAAATAAATAAAGAAGGAAAGGAAGAAAACAGAAAGAAAGAAAACAGAAAGAACGAAAACAGAAAGAACGAAAAAGAAAATAGAAAGAAAGAAAACTGAAAGAAAGAAAATAGAAACAATGAAACAAAGAAAGAAAACAAAAAGAAAGAAAAAGAAAGAAAGAAGGAAAAAGGCATTCTCTCTGACAGATCATCAGTAGAGCAGATGTTTAAATGAGCTAATTAACCACCACTTTATTCAGACAATTACTTATTAATAATCGCTAAATAAACATCAAGCCTGAAAACATGAGACTGAAACAGACAGAGTGTTATTTGTGTGGGAAATACATGGTTTTTTGTATCTGTGTGTAGAATACGAGTGGTTTTCAGTTGTGGTTCTCTGATTTTTCTGCATTATTTTCAATTTGTGGTGGCGCACTGCACTAAATTAATCACACCTAAATGTCCAGGTTTCATTTTGTTAACAGAATTGTTCTACCGCAGCCGTAGACAGAAAATAAATGAATAGTCTTTTTGCCCTCCAGCATTGTGCGCACGCATGAAATTTCCAGATGTAAACAAAAACATGCAACGTGTCTGTAGTCCTCTGAGGTGTGACTATGTGAGCCGATTATAGTATTTAAAGCTTGTTTATGTCTCCCAGTACCACTCTGAGCAAACCTAAAGCCTCAAAACCGTTAAAAACTAAAGCCAAAGTGTTTGAATCCTGCGCTTTGTGGATTAACCAACCAGAACGCTGCAATGGGAGGAGCTATTGCTGTGCTTTAATCTAATTGGCTGTGGCTTGCAGGGAACTAACACTACAGACTGCAGAGCAGATAACAGGAGAAATGTTTCCATGAGTGGGACCCTTCATCCACTGTGGGTCTTAGATAGTGAGTCCTGGTGTGCAGCCAATAAAACCAGTGGAACACAACAGAGTCTCATTTTACTGGTTTCAATAAATGGCATTATCAAACTCTCCCGTTTGGTCCAGTTACAACCACATACATGTGGATTATTTTGGACCTTATGATAGAATTACAGTAGTAAGTTATTCAAGTGGGTTGAATCAGCCAGGTTATAAAATGTATAGAGGTTATGCATTGTGTCTGTCTGCAGCAGCTCTGTCTGGTCGCTATTTGTTCACTCTGTTTGCTAAATACTTTGAAGTTCAGTCACAATGGCTTTAGAGAATCTAGAGAGAATTATTTAAAGCGTCAACAAAGACTCAATAGGATTTAAGTCACATGATTATGTGTCAGTCTAACAGTGTATTGCAGGGGTTCCCAAACTTTTCCATGCTAACAGCATTAGCTTTTGAGCGGAGCATTTATTGTATTGTTTATCAATTATTGTGATAAATTTCTCATGTTAAGAATTTTCATTTATTGTTGTCTTGATAAATTCCAATTAATTATATAAAAAAGAGTGCAACCAGAAGTGTTACTTTTCGCTCTTTTCTCTGTTCTACGAAAGCTTAAAAAAAAAAAAACATTATTCAATTTAATAATATGATTTTAAAAACTTTACTGTGATACAAATGACACTTTCTTTTTAAGTAACAGGCATCCTAAAGAAGCCTGATTTAACTAGGAATGTTTTCCAAAAGCAGTATTTGTGTTTGTAATGCTATGCAGTCACAGGCCCAGTTACCTAAAACAGGAAGTAAGAAATAGTTTACCATTAATTTTATTGTTATCATTATCACAGTACCAAAAGACACTGTGATAAAATCCTAAGTCCACATCGCCCACCTCTAGTGGGGAACCTCTTTGAAAACAGACAATGCTAATCAATATGTAAAGAAACATCAACTTTCTAGAATGTTTTTTCCTCACTTTTATTCACCATTCAGTAAATATTAGTGAATATAGTGTATGTTCTGATTTTAGCTGGCTATGAGTTTGTAGATATTTTTGCAGCAGTCTGTTTGTCAGAAACTTGTTCATTTTGCGGTTGAAAAGCGAAGCAGCTTGATGAATCTGACTGGCAGCCGATCCAAAAGATGAGCATGGCAAATAACATTTATAATCAGGATTGAAAAATAATTTCATTTTATCATAAATTACTTTTTTTTTTATTATTTCTGACATTTCTTTCTCATCTTTCCTCCAGCTTTCTGAATGCTCCCTGCTGGAACTTTGAAAAGCCCTGCTCTATTTTAAACCACGTTCCAGATGCATCTTCTCATCGACTCCTACCAGCTTCCTGTACAGCATGATGCTGTCACTACCACTTGTCACTGGGTGGATGGTGCGTTCATGGGGAATAAGCAGTCCAAGTGTTTGCGCACTTAATTTCTATTTTGCTTTCGTCTGAGCAAAACAAGTTTGTTGTGCAAACACGACTTCAACAATGGTTTCTTTGGAAAGATTTTTCCACTTTTTCTGATTTCAAGCACTTATGCATTACTTTTGTTGGTTTATTCCATATAATACAATGAAATGTGTGTATGTGAAAAAGCCCTATTGGTTTGCTGTAATATGACCAAGCCGTCTTACCTCAGAGGGTTTCTGCCCGGTTCCCCTCCGGTGCTGCGATGAGTGCTGAGACCAGCAGGTAGAATTACCTGAAACATAACAAGGGTTTATGAGTTGGAGGTTTTTCTGCTTGGAAAGCGTCTGGATTTCCTCCAGGACGGATCGAAGATGAACCTCAGCATCTGTTTGAGAAGCCAAAACACTTCAACTGATATCTCTGTTCTCAATTTGATCTCAACAACACTGGTCTGTAAGTCTGAACTTAAAAGACATGAGAGCGAAGAAAGAACTCTGATCGGTTGCAAACTGCTTCAAATTGGATGTCCTAACACAGCTAACAACAGAATAATAATAGAAAAAAAATCACAAGGTGTGGTTGAACTGATTCACTGAAGTCTTACTGGAGCCTGCCTGCCTGACCTGCCAGGTTGTCTTTAAAGGTCCAAACACGTGTCCTGTTCCTAGTCTGTCTCCTGCGTCTCACGCGGACGTTGTCCCTTCGCTTTGTTTTTACCCGTGTCCATTTCTTGCGCCTCTTTCTCTTTCTTTTCTTACATCCTGAATACGGAGTACAGGCTTAATCTGACAGAAACATGCAAACCAGTAAAGTGGGTCCAAGATAAGCAATGTAAAGGATACTTACGCCATTTCTGAAAGCTTAAGCAGAAAAAAACATGCACCGGCTGACAAATTCGGAGTTACTGCAGCTCTTATGTGACTGTGGGTTCAGTAGAAATGTGTGTGTTCATGTGATGAGGCATGAGAGAGCTATGGCATAATGGATTTTTATTTTTTTTTGTGTACGTAAATACCAGTTTCACATTGTTTACACAGATCACCCAGAGGTGCTAAAATTATATAATCTATTCTTTTATGGTTGTAACATTACATAGAAACGCATATGAAAGATAAGAGAACATGTGTGAACGCATTAATCAATTAATCCCATGATGAATTAAAATGAGCTACATAATTTCCATTCTGATGATGAATTTTTCGAAGGGCAATTATGTTTAATAGTCTATTTTATTTAAGGTTTTGGTTGTGTGTGGCTTTTAGTTCCTTTTTATTATTGAGTTTTATTTTTGGATGTTTAAAATGTCTTCTAGTTCTTTACTAAATTAAAGTTGATCAATCTTTGAGAGAGCAAACTTGCATCATTATATCATTATGTTACTCAAAACAACAATATTATGGCTAATCGCAATAATTTCTGGAACAATTTATCATCCAGCTAAATGTGTTACGGCGACCGGCCTGGATAACAGTCAGTTTCGTGTTTCAATATTTCAGCTAAAGAAAACTGAAAACCAAAAAATGAAGCTGCACTTTAAATAGTGAGACAAATTTAAACTCAGCATCAGATAAAACATTAAGTATGGTTAAAATACTTATTTTTCTTTTACAGATTTACGCAATTGTGGAAGGGGGGGAAAAAAAAAAGTACGTTTTCCAACTATTTAAATCTCTGTTTAAAAGCAAAACACTATAAAACATAGACGGCCTTATAAGTTAGTCATGGAGAATGTAAGATCATTAGCAGAAATGTATTTAATGCAACAGAAAAGCTAATTAAACCAGGAATAAATTAGCAAACATTCTGATTGAACACATAATTAAATGTAACAACGCCTGAGATTGATAAGAGGTGAAGTTTTAAAGATTTTTAAGACTCCAATCCTTGCTATGCAAGTGCTTTACTGTGGTAAACATGCTATTTTCACTTACAGAAGAAGGAATAACTGCAAAGTACTAAATAAAAAATATATATATTTGCCAAATGTACTTTTGAGTGAACAGCTGACAGCGAGGCACAAAAGACAGCAGGACGGTAGCAGCTCTGTTCAGGTGATTCAGAGGAGGAAGGTTTGCTTACTTCCATTATCCGAGTCATCGCTGCTGCTGGGGTGTCTGCTTCTCTTCATGGTCTTCTGTCTGTGGAGCTCCGGCATCAGGACTCTGCACACAAAACCCTCCACATCAAGCCACAACAACAAAATGACACTTTCAAAATCTGAAAAGACAAAAACCCTGAGAAGTAAAACATCTATAAAAGCAACAAATATTTAAATTAAACACTTACGGGACAAATATTAGCAATGCAAAAGGGACCTGCAGGCTGTTAGTACGCAATCGGTCACCTAGGCTCCACGTCTACGTTAGTTTTCAATGGGTAGTAAGTGAGATTACACAACATTGCAAGGCATCAAAATGTCAACAACAGGAGGCTTCCAGAAGCCTCGCAGAGGCTAACGCCACCCCTCGGTGTATCATCACACTTCTACTGACTGACGGTGGACATTTTAACACGGGAACGTAAAGTGGGGCGACACTAAAAACAAGCATCACATGTTTCCTTGGAGATTACACGGCGTCACGAATGTTTACACACCAGGGTAACTTTCCACGCGTTTCCCCGCGCGACACAAACAGCGCCGCGCCGCGCCGCACTGGCTTATGAACCCAACGTAACGTCACATAGTATGTAAAAAAAAAAAAATATCAGCTTTGACTCATATGCCCCGAAAGGTGGAAAAATACCAGGGGGGGCGGGGGGGTTGCCCAGCGAGGAAAGGTGCTAACCCTATATTAGCATGCTAGGCTAGTTCACCGAAGCTAGCTCCGGTTTGTGTGACGCCCCTTCGTCCTGCACGCAGGCAGCACCACCGATGCTGAAGTTGGCCTCCGATTCGGAGACTCTGGTCTTAAATGTCGTTTAAAAGCTCGAGATTAAAATCTGATTGGACACAGTTCAGAGTCTAAAACACCCAGGATGATCAAAGATGAACTATCATTACATGATCTAAAAATACAATCTGAAAACTGAGAGTCCATGTCAGATACAAACCGCATCAGGAGATTCTCCCTGCCCACAGCCAATCTTGAGTTAATTTGAGTTACAACAACAATTAGTTTCCCTTTGGGATCAATGAAATATTTTGGAATTTGCAGTGAACAACTACACTACTTACAAACACCAAACCGGAGCAGAATTATTCTAAATGCTGCCACGCTCCATAAAAAACAGCTTGTGATCTTTCAAACCTTCATTTAATGTGCAAAATTTAAAAAAGGCTCTTGTTCGTTTGCTTGAGAACACATTGGAATAGCTTCATCTGAATTACACTGTAAACATGCAACCAGGACAGAGAAATAAGCCACACAATTTACAGATTCAACAAAATATTTGGGGGAAATTATGAAGTCACATTTTAATTTGTCAAAATTTAAGAAAATGTAATAGGCATTTTTCTGTGGCTTCACAGGCTCATCAGTAACAGAAAATGAATCACTCCAAAATGACTAATTCCCTGTTTTCACAAACTGAATTAAGGTTATACGAGTTTGAACATGGATGATAATAAACCCATCAGAATTAGTAAAGTGCAGAATATGAAGATGCGAATCGGATGCTAGCTTCAGTGCTGTGATGGTGCCAACGTAACTGGCAGCTACATGTAGTAAACATCTGCGTCCTACTTGGTGTAACTTCATCTTGCATGCGAAGAGAATATTTGTGAACATTAATACTATTATTGGGGTTACTTTTACGCCATCCACATGTGTTAGTTTTAAACGGAAAATAAATACTGTCGAATACCAGCTTGGTTGCTTTTTCCCCATACTGTTATGCAACCTAAGGGCCCACCCACACCCGGTGCACCAAGTGGAAATATCTTTAGGCTTACTGTGTCTTTCTAATTAAGTGCACACACGGTGAGTTAAACTGTATCATAATCTACACATGACATACAACAAACCGCTTCTAATTACGAACGTTTTCAAGAGTGAAAACAAAATTCAGCTGATGCTGCGTGTTAGCAACCGAAGCTAGCTCGTTAGCAGGAGGCTAACAAACGTCAGTTCCAACGCTGCTAGCAGCAAGCCGCTAGCATAGCTTCCACTGTGCCCCTCATTAAAAAACAGAAACAGCCTCCTATCCGTCAAAGGTTAGGGGTCAAACTTGGACTCAAACATGTTTTCCCTAAAGTTAAAATGTGAATATGAATTATGGGTAGTCGTTAAAGTAAAGCCAGTGGTTTCGTTATTTGTGTGGTTATAAAAGCGGGTTACAGTAAGGTGTGTTTATCGAAGATGAACTGGCTGAGGTTAATCTTTGGCGCCATTTTAAATGACGACGTCGCGTTTTCCTAGCGGACTGCTCGTGCGACCATAACAGAAATATAAACTCAGCCAAATGCCCCGATATAAACATGTTTAACAAATGCACGCAGGTTGATATCGTTTACAAAAACAGCACGGTACATACAGAACACGTCCGAGGGATGCAAGCCGGTGTTTGAGTTTGATGTGAAGCGCAGTTTTTGCCTTGAGTTCCGCTTGACCCGCATTCCACATACACAAACACAGAGCAGCGGCGCCCGGGGAGGAGGTTACCCAGCACGGGCTGCAGGAGCGCATGTTCACCGCAAGATGGCAGCAGAATCCCTTGAACCACTCTCAGTAGTTGTCCATCAGATTTGAGGATTAACTCAGGTACTCAACTACTTCAATTTTAACCCCCGATTCACTATGTGCAACAATTAAGTAATTTAAGCATTATTCTTTTATATGTGTGAATGACACTTATTTTTTGCGGAACGCAGATCTATCCTTATATGGTTAGCATCTCAATTAAAGGGACAGACCACAAATCAAAAAACTCACACCCCAGAATAACAGATGTTATCTTTAGTTCACATGATTGAAGATTTCCAGCTCATTTCCAGAACTAGGAGTAATTCATGTTAACTCCAAATGGTGAACTATGAACATGAACATGAACTGTTCATTTCAAGCTGGCTGAACTGAACTAATAAGTTATTGTTAAAGATGAACTGGCAAAACAGAGAAGAATTTACCAATTTTACTACAGAAACTTCATACGACAGCCATGAGCTGTGAAATGAGATCCATTACTGATTCAAATAATTAGATGAAATGAAAAGCACATAAATTACTAAACTAAGAAGAAAATAAAGCAATGTTTTTGAGTACCATAATAAAGAAAAGTAAGACAGAATACATAGAGTCAGTCACCACAAAAAAAGTGTTAACATTTTTTTTTTTTTTATTAAACCAAAATTATAAAGGGAAATTTACAATGTATATCACAGCTTTCTTTCATTTCTACTGGACACAGAAACAGTGTTGGAGAACAATATACTGATGTAGAAAGGATGATATTTGTGACCATCTGTTGATTTTTCCAATACAGACTTGAAACCATTGATACACAAACAGAATTCACCTCCACTCCTGAAATGTTTTATTCAACATGAACACCCATCTGCAGCTATTTTAAAGCCGTGACACTGTAAACAGTCTTTAAATGTAGGTAAGTTTGTTCAGTTATATAAGAATTTGCACCAAGTTTTACAAAGTAGTGCCAGGATAAAGGGACCAAACAGCTGAGTGGAACCATAAAAGCACCTCCAAGAGGCTGGTAAACAGTGTCACAGTGATGAATAATCGGAAATTATTTTCTGAACAAGCAATCGACTATGAGGAACTTGATTAATATGCAAATTGAGAAGGAACCAGGCAGCATCACAGAGAACAGGAAGTGGATCACAGAATGTGAGAAGGTTGAACTATGACCCAAATCCAAGAGCTGAGTGAACAAGATTTCTTTTGACAAAGGTTCAAGTTTTACGTTTACGTCTCCTAACCCCCAACGCAACATCTCATTATTTTAAATCAGGATTTTAAATCAGTGCTCTCATCGTTTCCCTGTCGGGACACGCAGAGTGTTTCCGTGCTCATCTGACGGCCAAGATGGCATCGTAGGTCTTCCCGGTCCGGCAGACCTGGACGTTGCGGAAGCCCGACTTGTTGAGCATGTGAGTGTATTCGGACGGGGTGCGCTCCCTGCCCTGCGTCTGCACCAGCATGTTGAGCGAGAAGATCTGCGCCATGATGGGCCCTCGTCTGTTTTCAAACAGCAGCGCCTCCACCAGCAGGACGCCTCCACCTGGCGAGAGGACGACAAAAACGCACTGAGCTGACCAAACCTGTTCCGTTTAAATGACACCAGACTTGTATAACTCGTGTCACTGGTCTGATGAACCGATTGCACTTTTCTGGCCGATCATCGATCTTTAAAAGCCCTGATCTGCCGACTCCGATTCAAGCAGATATCAATCTTTTTTTATCTGAAAAGTCGCTAAATATAGCACTAAAGTCTCTAAATTGGTAACATTGTTACCCACACATGTGCAGCAATGTCAAATATCAGCCGATCTCCCAAAATTAAGAAAATCAGAGACAACTTATCGGCCAGCCAATGTATCGAGATGCCCTTAGTTACGGGGGAACTCACCCGGCTTACAAGTCTCATAGATCTTCTTCAGCAGCGCCAGGCACTTCTCTTCAGGCCAGTCATGAATGACTCTGGCCAACACATACAAGTCTGCACCGGGAATTTCACCGCTGAAGAAATCTCCTGCATTCACAGGAGGGAACAGATCACAGCAGAAGGAATTTATTCGCTCTTCTTTTCCCTTCTCTTCTTTCTTTACTTTAGTATTTCTTGTATATTTACACAAAATGTATTCTGTCACCAAATTGCTTCATATTTCTGACTGGACATGCTACAGAAACCATCCAGAACATGTGAACATTGTAACACACTGAATGTGTTGCGTATTTTTCCACATATTTTCTGCTAGTTTGTGTTGCTCAGGTGTTTTTCCAGCTTTAAGAACAAAAGGGAAAAAGACGACAAAGATGGAGGTCGCAATATTCTCAGCTTCACCAGGTAACAGCAATAAGTTCAGTTGCTGTAATACAATTATTAAAGTTTATTTAGTCTTAAAAACTGTGACTGTTTTCTTGTGCTGTGACACAACTGTACACTAAAGCACATCTTTGCCATTAAAGTAAGCACAAGTTAGCTAAATAGCTAACTTGTGTTTAGCTTAGGATAGAAAATCCATCCTAACTAGCTAGTTAACTTTTAACTAGCTAGAGTCTAGATCTAGAATTTTCTAAACTGGTGTTTGGATTAGTGTGGCGTTCACTTTAGCTGTCTTTCTCACTTTCAAAATTCATTTTATAAAGTGCTATTTTAAATATTATTTAGCTTCCAAGATGTTTTTGTCTACCACACATTCCTATTCATGTCTTGGGAAACTTATATATCTATATCTATATATCTTTATATATAGATATACATAGATACAGTATATAGATATAATAAAGAAAAAAGAAAAATAAAACTGAACACTTCAAACCAGAGAGTGTTAAAGTAGGAGGAGTTCAATAATGATCAATATTCTGGTTTACCTGATTGAAATGTAACACCACTGTCCTCCTGTTTGAAATGTTTCTGAGCCGCTTCCACCACCTCCGGCAGGTCGAACACGGTGACGGACGAGGCGGGATACGCTCTCGCCATTTCATTGGCCAGAGTGCCAGTGCAACCTGGGGGTTTTTGAAGACACAGCACAGATTTTTACAGCCACCCACAACGCAGCAGGCGGCGAGAGTGGACGGGTGCGGGGTCCTCACCTCCCAGGTCGACGACCTTCTGGAAGCGGGAGAGGTCGAACGCCGTCACAACGTCGTGTCCGTCCAGAACCCAGTGACAGCTCATGATGCCCATGAATTTCAGCATCTCCTCCTCAGACCTGGGGAGGGGGGGTCACTCTACCGTTACCAACAAACTGGAGATGAACCAGTGAAGCATTTTAAGCAATCAGATGAGCACCAACCTGTAAATAGCTTGGAAAAAGTGGCCAGTTGGAAGACCGAAGGTCTTTTCGTACTGGTTCCTCCCCTCCCTGCAGGACATGAAGCTTGAATGAGTTTCGTTCTCCCTGACTCACAAAAGTATTCACACCCCATGAACTTTTTCACATTTTGTCACGACACAACCACGTTGGGAACCCAGTGGGGGTCAGGATTCAACAAGTGTGGGCTCTTCTTCGATTTGCTTTTTTGCAACTAAATAAAATATATCCTCCAGTAGATTTAGCATTAAACATTGGATACGGGCGTGCCGTGGTGGCGTAGGGGTTAGCGCGACCCACATTTGGAGGCCCTCAGTCCTCGTCGCGGACGTCGCGGGTTCGACTCCCGGACCCGACGACATTCACCGCATGTCTTCCCTCTCTCCTTACCCCCTTCCTGTCAACCTACTATCACAAAAAAGGGACACTAGAGCCCGCAAAACATCCCAGTAAAACAGAATAAAGTTTGTGGTCGAGCCAAGACAAAATGCATAAAACTGCATGTGACAGGAATGCTTTTTGCAAAGGACCTGCCTGGTTTTCCCTTCTCCTGCTCACACAGATGTTAATGTGACGCAGCAGCGGCCCACTGACCTGATGGCATCCACCAGGTTGTTCCACAGCGGGTAGACGGTTTGGGAGCGGTAGATGATCATGTCGTGAAGAGATTTGGCGCTGCCTTTGGCCAGGTAAAGGTTAGCTACGTCTGTGCTGCTGTACAGAGCTGAGTTAACACACAAAGTCACACGGAAAGTTCCAGACCTGCTGCTGAACAGAACCGAACTCAGACAGAGAGTCAAGCTAAAGCTCACCATGTTTACATCAGGCTAAAGTTTTGTTTTTCACTTTGAGAATGAAACCATAATATTAGGAGAAATAAGAATCATTGTATAAACCAGATTAAAACAGCGAGTGACTGAGGGTCATTGCGCGTAACGGAAACCCTGTAAATTCTAGACACTAACAGGTACCATAGATTGGTCAAAATCCGTGAGGGACGGCGGAGTCCCTGCTCGAAATTCCGTG
>CAEFZX010021923.1:0-12609 GCA_903066825.1 Alfaro cultratus | reverse complement strand
CATTTAGCCAATGTTTACTTGCAATTAAAATTTTTCTTTTTTTAACTTTTCCTTATAAATTGTTATTTTAAATTAAAAGTACTTAAACAAAAAAAAAAAAAAAAAAAAAAAAAAAGGTAGTTTCTGCCCAAAATACAAATAATAGATGTCAAACAACTACATGTACAAACAGGACGGGAGCAAATGAAGTCAGCTACCTATCGCCACTCATGACAGGCTTGCAAAAACCAACTCAACCAAGCCAAATCTGCAGATCATCAGATGGGGTCATAAAACGAAACACTGAGCAGTGCACACACAGCTGGGAGAGCAGGATGCTGGACCGGTGGTGTGTGAACGACCTGGCTGAGATTGAAGCTTTTTCTGCCTTTGCTCTTTGTCGGATTCCTGCACACAAAGGCACATCACTGTGTAAAAAACAAACAAACAAAAAAACAAGCCAGTAATGAGATGATGCTGCACCATCTGCAGCGTGCCATCGTTAAGATGGGTGCAAATGCAGATTCATGGGTGAAGCTATTCAACAACTTGACTGCAATAAAGATTAGCAAGATTAACGGAAGTAGGAAGCAGATTGTCTTTTTGGATCTGGATACGCAGATTTGTGCAAGTCTCTGAGTGTTTTTCTTTCTTTCTTTTTATTATTTTTTTTGAGTCCAACCTTCAAGAGATTAAAAACAGAACCTATTGAGGTGTCGGCAGAGAGTTAGTGACTGTCAGGCGCTAAAGCCAATGTTGATTACAATAATCTTTTCGAACTTTGGCAGCGCCATTAGGCAATAATGTAGGATAATACCAGCGATCCACATTGATTCGCCATGCCTGCCAGATGAGCCCGATATTGATCCAAGAACAAGGTTATGAAAAGCAGTCTTCCCAGCTCTCTAATTCACCTATTCATCCCTTACTTAAACAAGAAGCACAGCACGTTTTGGGTATTTAAGCATATATTTGCATTGCATATTGTGAGAAAATTCAGTTGGAAAGAGCAATGCTCTGTAGGGGTTTCTGTTGCACGCTGCTCCTAAATGTGGTTACAATGCCTTACATGTATGAATACTTCTCATTTTCCACATTTTGTAATATTACAACCACACACAGTATAGTTTGTTTGGATGTTATTCAACAGATCAACTCTCAACAATGTAAGACAACATATTTCTTATTTGTTTTCTGCATTATGTTAGCATGTATAGGCTTGCCTCTGTCAGTTTTGATCTTTTTTATGGTTGAAGAAAGATAATTTTAAAACTTTTTAGAAATGATAAATGCAAATATCATTTAAATATATGTTTTTTATTTGGACAGGAGCCATGAACCTTAAACCTGATCAGATTTTTGTAATTTGCAGGACTAGAAGAAAAATCTGTCCCTGAGGTAACAACGTTGGATTTAGTCCAGGGATCCAAAGTCTATCAATTGCAGCCCTATCTACCATATAAAAATACCAATAATAATACATATATATAAAAAAAAACCCCACTGAAGGTTGTAGGTCTAATGTGACAAAATGTGGAAAAGTTCAAAGTGTAGGCATAATTTTGCAGCGTCAATAGCGTGCATTTCATTTCCTACGGTGACAAAATCCAGTTGGAAAACGTTTGATTCTGCAGAGGTCTGGGCTGCGATTCGAACCTGAATGTGAGTGGTTGTGACACGTCTTTCGTAGCTGCAGAGCAGCAGAGGATAGAGCTGAAGGTCATTTCGAAAGGGAGAGATTGAGAGAAAATTCCTGTTAAGCAACGCTAATGAGCGTTGTGCACAGAAACTCGCCATGCTGGGCTGAAATTGCCGCTCAGCCGGCCAGAACTGAGGGGTTGGGGGACGAGGGGCATTAAAGAGATGAAATAATAAGTGTGATTGATTGTCTGATCCAAACAGAACCCAGTACGGCGGCGTCTTCAGGTGTTTTTGGAATAATAATGGAATGAGTCAGTCATCTATTAAAGGGCACGGGTGGAACGGTAGAACAAAGCAGTGGGGAAAGATAGAGATACGACTGTGTGAGTGTTTTGCAGGAAACATTGCTGCGAGGTGATGAGACCATCCATTCATAAGTGAAGGCTCTGTGGCGGACCTTCAGGTTGAGCTGAAGGTTACATAGCTGAACAGTAGATGTATTCACAGACTGTTTGCTGCCAAAATAAAGCCCCCCTCCCCTCCTATCGCATGTCTTTTATCCCTCCCACTTGTCTGTCTCTGCTGCTCTTCATCCTACGCGGCTTCTCTTGTGCTGCTGAGGGATTTGCCCTTGGCAACCCGCTTTGCTTGCTTCAGCCAGAAATTGTTGGAACGTCAAAAAAAGAAAAAAAAGAAAAAGAAAAACAGGAGCAAAACTGCATTATTTTTCTTCATACAATATTCTTGGCACAGGAGAGAATTGCTTGCCTCTTCACCCAGATTTGGAAATGGATCTCCTCTGCACATAGAGGTCGTAAAATGGGTTTTGGAATAAAAAGACTGAAAGTATGTCAGATAAAATCAATGCAAACACGGAGAGAGAAGGCAAAGAGGTCAGCAGTATTATTGTTGCACAGCTGTATAAGTTAGAAAGCTACGCTATGGGCTTTGAAAGTTGTTTAATATTGAAAAATGCTTAAGAAAAACCAAAAAAACGTCCTCCAGAATTGCTGCTTTATTCTTTTAGAATCAGTTCACAAAGCAAACAACCCAAACTCAATTACAAAATACTTCTGTTGAATTTATTTTAAAGGAATTGTTTAGAGCACCAATAATTATGGTGCTGAAAGACTAAATATGGTGCAAAGTGCTCTAGAAGTCCCTAGACTAGATAAAGCACTCTACAGGCAATTTACCGTTTAATTGGGCAACCAAAGAACAATTGAAAAAAAAAGTTCCCAGTTAAAAACATATAAGTTACATTGATTGCAGTTTTTTAGTATGAAACTCTGCTCCAGCAAAAGAAAAGGAATTTGACTTATTTATAATATTAATATTTTATTCTTTCTTATTTTTCTGCGTTGTATGGCTGGGTCACATAATGGCTTTGAAATAACTTCACAAAATCAAACAATGAGTCCAGGCAAACAGGTGATGGATCCAAACAAGGATTTCCTTTAATGATCATTTGTCTTGTAAAGAATATAATACAATAACAGTACTAGAATTAAGAACATACACTGATAAATATCAATAAATACTGTTGAGCCACATTCACACAGCCATATTGTATGCAACGTCAGCTTCAGTCTTTTATATATTGCATCTGTGTTCACCATAGAAACCTGCAAGCTGAGACGCTGCGCAGGGAAAAGAGCCAACAAGGAAGTTTGTCTGTATTGTAAAAGCCCAGCTTTGCTTCAGGCTCTCCTGCAGTGCCAGTATTGACCAAAGCGCCTCTGTGTATCTATTGCAGCAGTTTCCCAACAGCAGCAGTGGTGTGAGGGTGCGTGTGTGTGCGTGTGTGTGACTGTGTGCAAGAAAGAGAGAAAAATCAGGTGGAGCTGGGATTCGGGGGAGCTTTCAACCGGCTGTGTGAATGCGGCCCAGAGAGGCTAAGCAACAAACAAACACACCCAGAGTATAAATGGATCGCAAGGAAAGGAGGAGAGTAACGCGTGAGGAGATATGTAACGGAGGAAAGAGAGGGAAACATCTGTCACCGGCTCCTACACTGCGTTTGTCTCAGTCATTCTCACTCAGGTGCAGGAACAAGTTTCCTTTCATCCATCCGTCCCGCTTTCCTGACAATGATAAATCGTCTCAACTCAGTTTCAGCGGTGTAATGCTGTATAGATACCACGAGGGGAAAGGCCGGAGAGTGAAATAGGAGTGAAAGAGAGTTCGGAATGGAAACGAAAACCCGTGAAAACAATGAACGCGCAGAGAACTGTGTCTGTTTTCCTGCCATTTAGAAAACACTCAGCAGTCAGTCGATGCGATTGCACCGTCGATGCCATTGACAGACTTAATAAGAGCAAAAGACAGACTGCCTAATCATGAAATCAATAGTCTGTCTGTGTGCAACCGAAGGACGGCAGCCACTGCATCGCTGTTATTTTGCTGTCATTACCGACTCTCTTTTTATTGTATGCTCCTCCTTCAAGCTGCTTCTTGACAAACAGACAAGGTGGAGTGGAAGCCCATCTTTCGACTGACCCACTGCATCTTTGCTTGATTGATTCAGATGGACCTTTTGTTACCCCCCCCCCCATATTTAGCCACGTCTCAAAGAGCGAAATACTGAAAATCGAGCTGATTAGTGAAATTTCAGGCATGAAGATGCCCTGAATTTTTCACACCTCTCTTCGACTCAACGAGCAGAAACAGACCTACTGGCTCCCCCAAGGAGTCGCTCCCGCCTCTAACCTGAGAGACAGCTGGCCAAAACATCTTAACAAGCTCAATGTTATGACTATGATTTGCAATGATAAGGCTTTGTGGCTGTGTGTTTGTCTGCCCTCAGGCCTCCGACTGTAGCGCCCGGAGAGGAAAGGCGAGCCGAGTGGGAGTGAGGAAGATTAAAAGGAGGATTTTGAAAGGAACCAAGCACTGTGTTTGAAGTCAGAGGAGGAACTAGTTTGTGTGTGTGTGTTTGAGCTCATTTAACATGTTTGAGGTGAAACTTTTTTGCTTTGTATTCCTGTGAGAAACATTAATGGCTGGATTTAAAAGAGGGCATCTCTGCGTGAGGATAGCATGGTCTGTTTTTGTGTTACAAAAAGATCCGCTTGCCTCGTGGATTTTAGGCTCAAAGCTCAACTAAGTTTCTTACAACTTTATTGCATTATTTTTTAGGTCTTGTCAAGCGGCCAAACCTTTACCCAGCTGTAATTACCCTGTCTCTCAGCATCAAGTCTGCAGTGAGAGGGTCTTCTGTCTGCCCTTTTATTCACCCACCCATGGTCAATCTATTTTACAGGAGCGACAGGAGGGAGGGGAGAGAAAGCAGCCTGACATCTGCAGAGCGACAGGGGTTTGATGGCTGTGACAGCCACCATGTACCCTTCTCTGACTGTCCATCAGCATTACCCTTCCCCCGTCATGGCAGCTCTGTGGTTGGGCTGATAATGCAGCTTGTTAATTAGGCATGCAGGAGATTAATTGAACTGATACAAAGGTGTAAGATTACTGTTGTTGTCCTAGCCAAGGTGAGACGAGACAAACAAAGGCAAAGATATCATCTGCAAATAGCAGACTTCGCCTTATAACATGTAACACGTAGAGAAACCATCCGGTGGCCGACTGGGACCGACCGGTGAACAAGAGTTTGGAAACGGAAAAATCTCATCTTATTCTGACTGAGGAATGTGCCGTACTGAAGCAGTCAGGATGCAACTGAGCAAAATAGACTCAAAGCCAATTTTAGGTAATTTAACGTGGTTAAAATGATGCTCAGAAATGTAAGAAGCTGTTTAAGATATATTTTTTCAAAGACATGTCGAGACAAGTCCTTGGTAAGTCCAGGCTGCAAGAAAGCGAGCGAGAGCAAGACATTCAGCAGAAAGTAGGTAAGCTGTTTTCATCCTTTTGAGCTTTCCAGTCCTGTCTCTGTAGAATGACAGTTTTACTACAAATATGCCTTCAGACACAGGCATATTTTTGCAATGGTAGCCATGCTAACTGCACTTTTTGCTGATTTAAAGATACAAAAGACAAAGCACTACATGACCTAGTGTTAGAGCACAGGCACCATATGCTGAGGCTATAGTGATCAGTGCAGCTTAGTTTTACCATTTACTGTATGTCTTCCTCTTCTCTCTGTACAAAAAACCTTAAATCAGCTTAAGTCAGGATCTGTAAGTACAAGTTTTACAAAACCACAAAAAAAAAAAAAAAATCAGGCACAAAATTCTGATCCATGCAACCTCTGGTAGAAGCTACAGTATTGAAAACATTAACGTTCTGTTAAAAATAAAATTGTAAAAGAGAAAAAAAAGAGGAAAGTGGATCGGCAAAGATGGATGAATCCTTCAAAAGCACCTAGCTACTAAAGGAGTAAGAAAAAAGATCCAGCAAAAGATAAAGAAACATCAAAGCCAGACATGCCGGAATGAGGGTCATAATCCCACAAGCACAAACCTCGAGGGTCGGCTTTAAAAAGAAGAGAAGCGATTTATCTGGACAGTAAAGCTGAGAGAAGACAGAGCAAAGCCTTTTTTCTTTTTCAGTCCACCTCAATCTCCTCCTTAAAGCACAACAAGCGGCACGGCCATCTTCAGGTGGGAGTTTCTGTGTGACCCAGAAACAGCAAGCCTTAACCTCACTGACCCTTTCCATCGTCAACAACGGCCTCAGCCGCCATCACTCTTTCGTATCTTAAAAACACACGAACGCTGAGTTCCTACACACAATAATACAGCTTCTTATTCCCTGTGATAATGTTCGACCCCAGTCAGTCAGTACAGCTCTGACAAATGGCTTCACATCAGTCAGTATATGTCTGAGTTGGTCATGTCTGTTCAACTGTTGGGGCGGATAATTTTACTGACAATCAATAAAAACAAATATTATTAAGCAACTTAATGTGATGTATAACTTATCTGATAAAATCATGTTGGATCTATCTTCACTTTTTTGTCATTTTAGTTGCTAGAGCAACATTAAGTACATGTCAGTAGGAAAGTCAACACAAGAAACAGGACTGCAGTGAATTTTACTGGTGATCCAGTAAAATCCAGTAAGCCATAAAAAAGTTATATCACAGCAATGTGTTTGAAGAATGATTATAAAGAAAGAGAAGGAAAAAAACAAAAAACAAATGGGGATTGGATGCATTTACTCTGATGAAACATGAGATGGCTTCTTACACAAAACTCTCAGGACAATCTGTCTAAGTTGGTTGTATCAAACACAGCTGATTGGGCAAACCATCTGTTTCCTTTTTATGAAAAAAAAAAATAAAATAGCACAAACATTTCCTGTACAGTGGAGTTATAAAGTACTTTTTTCATTTAGATTTGATTGTGTGTCTTACCTTCAGTCTACATTTCATATTAGAAGCTTATATAGACTCCACATCAAGATGAATGCATTTGAAATTTTTGTATTATTTGAACTCAACTCACTTTTTCCAGAGTAGACTGATAACAGAGATTCAAGGGTTTTCTGAAACTAGAATTGGATGTACAGGTGTGAATTCACTGTAGATTTTATTGAATCCATAAAAGACTTAGATTTGAGAAATGGAAATATGCTTTATCACTATTCTGTTAAAAAAAAAAACTTTTCCAAGTTTGAGCTAGCTTGTGACTTAAGCTAACTTAAAGTAATTTGGAGGTAGTTGTCTATTTATACATTTATTTGTACAATAGGGCTGAATGACAAAAGTAAAATGTGATCATGTAGAACGCTGCGCCAATTGTGTAACTTGTGATAAATAAACCAATAATTAAAAAGTGTTGCAGTGTTTCTGCTTAACTTTGCAGCAACCAAACCCACTAGCTAACGAAGAATCTGTTTAGGCAAGTCCTTTAAAAAAATATTAATCATGATTTCCATCTCAACAATATCTGCAGGGTTTCCAGCAGATTTGTTATTATGAAAAGCCTGAACATAAGTTGGTTTATCATTTTCTCTGAACATCCAAACTGATTTTCCGTCGTCTGAGTGTGACTGTTAAATCGCTGAAGCTTGTTTAGGTGATCTGGACAAGACAAACGAATGAACAGACGGATGAATTTGAGAAAATCCACTGGACATTTATAATTGTGCAACTAATATTCCTGGCACGAAGGATTTTGAAATCTTCTCACTGGAACTAAGTGCTTCTGTGGGGCTCAATATATCTTTACATGGAGCAGGAAAACTGTCTAAATCTTATGACCCTCACCGTTCTACTTCCCCTTCATTATGACAACAGAAAACAAATGTGGAAGTTTTGAGCTGAGTTGAGACAATCGGTATCAAAGTGATAGGTTAACTGGGAATTAACCTATCACTTCCAGGTTGACCCTGGAAGTGACAGGGAGTGGGTGGGGAAAGGAGAGGAGGTGTTGGCACACCTTCAACCATTCGAGATGGCTCAGATGATTTATTTAGGTGAGCCAGAAATCGGAGCCATTATCCATTTTTCCTCTGGGCTTTCATCATCTGATCTAAAGCAACCGTCTCACACTGACAAGAAAAATACAACGCTAACAATCAAATAACTCAATTACAACCGCCTCTAGTCGAAAAATCAGCAAAATCTGTATCAGAACGACACAGCGGCGGCGGCGCTGCGAGTCCGCAGCAGTGTCTTACAAAGGGGCAAACCGAAAAGCAGCAGGATCAGGAGATAAACACAGAGCATTTGTAAAAAATAACTGTTCGATAGACAAAAGGCTCAAGTCAATATCACGACGTCTCCCATTGACTTGTCTGACTTTGATACGGCATTTTCAGTGATGTCACCCCTATTTACAGTTCATACTAAAACCACTTCTCACCAAAGAAAGTCCATACTCAAACTAAAAATGTTTTTTTTCTTTTTTCGTTCTCAAAACACCCCCCGCAAAAAAAAAACAGGTCAAGGGCTGAGCTCAAAGGGAGAGTAACTGGATCATGTGAGAGGGTAGAGGACAGACAAAAGAGCTGGAGCCCAAAAGTGAAACAAAGAAAAGGAAGAAGAAGGGATGTCAATGTGGTTGTCAGAGTCCTGGCAACACCTGGCAGCACTTTGGCAGGCCTCAGAGGGGACTAATAAGCAGGTTGCCTCTGTGCACCAGGCGGTGAGGAGGTGGGTGGGGGAGTAAGGGCAGAACAGAAAGGGGAGCGGGGAGTTCAGGGGCTGAGAGTTTGAAGTGGTATTTGGGGAAATGAGGACAACGGGGAGACAGGCAAACTGCAGGTTGCAGCAGAGAAGAAAAAAAAAAAAGAGGGTGCCAATCTTTTTTCTTGTGTTTTTTGGTTCAGAAGAGGGCGTGTTTGTGGCCTTGGTTGAGCTCCCCTCCGTGGTGTCCCCCCTCTCTGTGGCCATGCCGCTTGTGCTTCCTGCGCTCCCTCCTCGCCTTGTGGTGGTGGCGTCGGTAACGATGGGCCCGCCGAGCTGGCGAAACAAGAGAGAGAGAGAGACAGAGAGAGAGAGAGAGAGAGAGAAAAAGACAGTGTGATTTATTAAAGTAGAGTTCTAGAGTAAAAAAAAAGAAAAAGAAAAACCTGGAAGACAGACATGCATCCCAGGGGGAACATCAGAGGCTTTCAGGTGGATTGTCGAAGGCAGGTGGAACCAGGTAGGATGCAAGGGAGCGGGGATCAAAGAGCAGCAAGGTCAGAACGTCCCATTCTCTGTGCAGAGTGTCTGAAACACTGAGGGGTTATCTGTTTAATCTCACACTATGTGGACCGGGCGCCTTCAGCAAGGGCGCGCCGAGATAGCCACCCACTCCCATCCTCTGTGAGAGCTCGTCCCGGGGTGCGGTGCCAAATCGTATCGGTCCGACATGTCATCTGTGATGAACGCTTGCAAATTTTATAACTTGCGGCGTGTCAAAACAGCCCGCTTCCACAGATTAGGAGTCAGAAGAGGCAATGGCGTCTTTATCAGTTTGAACAGAAGCTACATTATTTCAGTATTTCATCATTACTGTCACTCTCTGAGCAGAGCGACATGAAACGATTAAAGTGAACCTTGCTCCTTATGTGTCCTCTTGAAGAGGAAAGACGTTCTGCTTCCTGTGTAATCTGTGACGGAGGGAGGATGTTTTACATCAGGGGTGTCCAGAGTCAGCCCTCCAGGGCCGGAGACCTGCTTGGTTTAGTTCTCTTCCTGGTTGCAAACGAGCCATTATTTGACTGAGGTGTGTTGGGCCAGGGGAAGAAATATAACATGCAGGAGATACCGGCTCTAGAAGACTGACAGAACACCCGGAAAAGGATGAGGCATGAAATCTGACATTTTATAGTGCCTTGCAAAGTATCGACTCAGGTGGGCTAGAGATAACTCTAGAGATTTTGTTTGTTAAAAAACAAACATGTATTTCTAAAATCTTTTTTCACCTTGATGCCACTGTGTTATGGTGTGTCATAAAATCCCATGAAAATACATTGAACACAGTGATTATAACAGAATGTGAAAGGGTTTAAGATGGGTGAGCGAGTACCTGACTATTTTATTCCTGTGTTTTGCATCGTGAACATGCAAAATACAGAGTAAAACAGGCTGAACATTTTCCCTTACAGCACACATCTATTCTATTGCATTGAGTCTGAACCTGTTGTAAAACATGTTTTTAAAGAAAAAAAAAAAAAAAAAATCAACCTTGAGCATAACGCACTTCAAAGGATACCCAATCACTTCTGAGCAAGCCCAGGGGAATTAATTCAGGCCACAGCCACGGTAATGTTTTTGCTTGCAATTATTAATAATGAGAGCAGGGCTGGCGAGCCACAACGCTCACAGTGACAGCCGAGCCTCAGGGCTGCTAATGCGGGTTCGATGTTCGGGACCCGTGGCGGGGAACGTGCTAAAAATAAAACAAACGACAGTACAGCTTTAAGTAACGTCTGAGAGAACCGTGCTGTGTAAAGCTCACATCTTACGCAGACGATTTTGGGTCGGTCCCACTTGCCGTTGGCACGACACTTAGCAGTGGGAACATGGCGCTGCAGGAAGCCGTCGCCGCACTGGTAGCGCACTATGGAGTGGATGTCGTAGTGGGAACGCTTCCGACCAATTAGAAAGGCATTGTCCACGCTGGGAGGGGTGCCGCAAAGCACTGGAGAGACACAAGGGGCACAAAGAGGACAAGTTCAGAGCAGGGGAATCCAGGACGGAAAAAAGACAGCTGGGCCTGACTGAGCCGAGCACGAAGCTCCTGGATTAATCAGATTCAAAAACAACGAGCCGGGCTTAAACGAAGCAGCTGATTTATGCCAGAGTTAGGTACACGCTCACTGATGCCTTCAAAAGACCATAAGCACAATCAAAGGTCAGCCAATGCTGAGATGGACAAATGCTCAACAACATATAAACCTGGATTTGTTTTTGCAGCATTAAACCTCTGAAGGATTAGGAGACGTGAAAAAGTCACTTCATAAACACATTTGAGAAAAAAACCCCTGATAACTATAAACTAAAACAGGTCATATAGCAAAAACAATTATACAGATAAATCATACTGCAAAAACTAACCTTTACCTTGCTACCCCCAATGTTATTGGCTAGAATCTAATAAAAAATTCACTAAAATTACTGGTGTGCTAAAATCATTAAACTTTTCATTGTCATTTATTAGAAAATGTTCTTTTAACCCATTTGAATATTTATGTAAACAGTACCTTCTAGTGCTAAAACAGCTAAAATCAATAAGCTGAATCACTTAGATATCAAACATTGTTCAGATGTTGTTGATGTGCAGCAGCTGTAATGCTTTAAACAGCCATTCCAGTTTTGATGAGTGAGCACTCTCTGTCATTTAGAGCTGTAGAAAAACAACAAGAACACATTTTAATACCTTTAAGATATAAAATAATAATTTTTAAAAATGTGCTCCCGGTTTTATGACAAAGCAATAATTTGAAAAAAAAAAAAGAAACTAATAATGAAGAAATGAAAAGATTATGCTTTAATTCATATGTGCCTAACTTATATCTTATTTTTGTTTATTGAACTCAAAGAGACTACTTCAAAATAACTGATGCAGGTTGATGCATTAATAGATACAAAATGATTGGTGGAAATAAACAGACTTTTCAGCGTTTCACTTGCCAATCAAAGATCAGGCTGACTGATAACGTGGGTTATTGATTAAGCTCATATAGTATTGCTCCAACTCCTTTAGTGGTTAATTTCAACAACGTAATCGGTAGGCTTTATTAATATTATTTTAATCCTTAAAACAACACAAAGTAAGATAGACTTGAGAAAAAGATGAAATGTTTTTGTAGTCATTTTTTTTTTTTTTTCAACACTTTACTAACTGTGATTATTAACCTGATTTGGGGTTGGCTGACTTCACAGAACACAACCCAAAACTTAGATGTGACTTCTTTAGCAAAAACAAAATCTAAAAACATCATGTCTTACTTCCTCCACCTAGAGTTTTAAAAATAGTTTCCAAGTTGTCTGCTTTAGTTTGGTTATAACGCCCTCTTCATTATACAAGTAGTTTTTAAATTGCAAGGATTATATGGGTTCATCATCCCTACAAAATCCCAAATTTAAGGACACATACAGACACACATTCAGACTTTGGCTTACAGTTTTCTTAGAGCATTACCGCATTGAAAACATCATAATCTGGATTTCGTTTTTGCAGGACAGCAAAGTCAGTGTAAGACTGAGTGTTGAGTGGGCGCCTGTCAAGGTAAAAATGCAATTTCGACATATGAGGAGAGGAGTGAGGATAAGGAAAATGTTTACAGAAGCAGCAGGAGATAGGACTGACACGCTGTGCAGAGACTGACAGGATAGGAAAGCCACAGGGAAGCAGTCCAGCAGTCTCCTGCAGAAATGCTGGATGGGCTGAGACTGTCTGGTTAGGAGTCACAGAGCTGACACTCAGCTGTCACCTGCTTTACATTTAATGTGGAATAATCTCTGTTACATGCAGTGTTGTCAGTAACGCGTTACAAAGTAACGCGTTACTAACGTCGGAGCACTTTTTTCAGTAACGAGTAATCTAACGCGTTGCTATTTCAAATCCAGTAATCAGATTAAAGTTACTT
>CAEFZX010021922.1:0-10199 GCA_903066825.1 Alfaro cultratus | reverse complement strand
TGGTTCTGCAGCTTCTTCAGCTCGCCCTGGAACAAAGAGGGAGGGCTCAGGGGATCCAGAGGGATCTACTCCAGAGGACCCAGTGGGATCTACTCCAGAGGGATCTACTCCAGAGGACCCAGAGGGATCTACTCCAGAGGGATCTACTCCAGAGGACCCAGAGGGATCTACTCCAGAGAATCCAGTGATATCTACTCCAGAGGACCCAGTGGGATCTACTCCAGAGGGATCTACTCTAGAGGGATCCCCGACACCAGAGGAGGCGCTGCGACGGTTCATCTACCTTCCAGGTGTGCTGCTCGTAGTGCTTTGTGTCCAGGAATTCCTCAAACGTCCCTTCTGTCCGTTCTCTCCTGTTGTCGTGTTCCTTGTTCAGAGACACCAGGTGACATTTCTTAAAGGTGTCGATCTCCGTCAGAGCGTTCATCAGCTTCCTCTGGAACATCTCTGCCAGGGTCCGCGTGGTGACCAGCTTCTGCACCTCCAGCACTGAACAGGAACGATGAGGAAGACCAAGACGGAAACCCGGGAGGAAATGCCGAGCTGCACTCACCTTGCATCCGGCGCTCAAACTCGCCGCCGAGCCTCATCAGCTCCCTCTGGTGGTTCTGGGGAGGAAGAGCAGGCATGAGACAGAAGCTGAAGCAGCAGCAGAGGATGGTGTCCTCACCAGCTTCAGCATCTTGATGGCGCTGTGCTCCTGGAGCCTCTTCTCCCTGTTGTCCATCTG
This sequence comes from Alfaro cultratus, assembly GCA_903066825.1. NCBI lineage: Eukaryota > Metazoa > Chordata > Actinopteri > Cyprinodontiformes > Poeciliidae > Alfaro > Alfaro cultratus. The sequence continues at coordinate 9,469 of CAEFZX010021922.1, read as the reverse complement.
CAGATCCCGGAGCTGCCGCCGCAGATCCAGCTCCAAGTCCGTGTTCAGCTTCTGCTGCAGCGAGCGAGACGTGACGGCGTCCGTCTTCACCTCAGAGACGGCGTTGTGCTGCTCGGACAGGACGTGCTTCATCTTCTGCTTGTAGACCTGAAACCCCGACACAGAGTCAGGATCGGACCGGGAGAACAGCAGGACCACGTCACAGGGTCAGCGGAGGCCTCACAGTCATCTCCTCTCGGTGTTTCTCGTCGACCTCTGACCTCTCTGCAGTCGTACTCCTCAGCTGGACCTCGGACTCCTCCAGGTTCTTCTTGGTCGTCTCCCAGACGATCTGGGTCTTGTCCCGCTCCAGCTGGAAGAGGCCCTTTTCATTCCGCACCGTTTCCAGCTCCTCCTGGATGCGGAGGGCGAAATCCCACAACTGCAACACATCGCAGAAAATCAGGGCGGGATTAACCAGGAAATCCCTCCAGATTAAAACCAGATTAAAACCAATCAAACCGACCCAGTTATGAATGGAAAAGTAAGTAAGTTGCTTTAAGTTTGGTCCTTCAGCCAATCAGCAACAAGGAAAGCGAATGGCGCTCATGGATTGGCTGCTTTGCAAATGCCAGCCAATAGCGTGTCAGATGTCATCAGGGTTAGAACCAGGAAATAATCAGATTTTCATCCAATAGTCTGGATTCGGATTCAGACGAACGATGAACAGAGAGTTCAGTGTATCGTTTTAGGAAAAGGTCAACTATTATCTGACTTTAGTGGCAACTCATTTCAAACATGTCTGAAAACAGGAAAACATGTAGAAATGTACTGCTTTGAATGATGAGACTGCTGCTGTCTAGTGGATACAGACAGCAGAGCGACTCATTTATTTAACTAAACTACAGTTCAAATTCCTCACAGGAAGTTTCAGCATGTTCTGCAGTTCTACCAGAATTAAGTTTTAATATAGTTTAGGGTGACCATATTTTCATTTTGGAAAACCAGGACACCTTGGAGCGGGGGGGGGGGGGGAGCCACGCTATCTAACTTCAGTCCTGCCCGCACTGACTCGGCTCAGGGATTACGTAACACGCAGCGCCGTGCGCAGGGCCCTAGTGCCTNGCCCGCACTGACTCGGCTCAGGGATTACGTCACACGCAGCGCCGTGCGCAGGGCCCTAGTGCCTGTAAATTTAATGGATTTAATTTAAAAACCAGGACATTTCCTCACTTTCTAAAAAAAACCCGGGACGCCCGGGACAGGACGTGAAATACGTCCTACTGTAGTTCCTCCACCATCTAACAGTAAGATGTTTGTTCTGCCGGTTTGTACTGGTTCCATCAGGTCCAAACATCAGCTAGCCTTGTTAGCACCAGCAGGAAGTGCTACCTGATCCTTGGACATGTCTTGAATGGGCGCAGAGTCCAACAGCATGAAGGGGTGCAGCTTCCCGCCTTTCCCCTTTTTGCCCTTTTTGCCTTTTTTTGGAGGCTGAAGAAGGAAAACACAGTTTGAGCTGCTGATGCTAAGCTAACATGCTAACAAGACATAATTCAGAATTTATCAGTTAATAAATTATGCTCATAATACTACTGAACATTATGATGTAGTTACCAGTGTAAACAGTTTCTCACCATTGTGGCTCACTAATCCGCTTCTCCCAGCAGAGGAAAATATGAAAACTGTGATTTGATAGCAAACACAAGTTTAACTGTTTCTGTTGAAACAGACCAGAATGCGTTGCCATAGCAACAGGATTACAGGAAATACAATACAAAGACATTTAAAACATGCAGTATTTACTGTACAGTGCTCTGAAATACAACCAAAACAGGACATATTTAGAAAAAATGTCTTTATTATAAAGTCTTATAGTTATGTAGAGAAAATACATTTGATTGTTTTCCTGTAATCTCATAATTACAGCACATTGCTTGTATTTTGTGTTATTCTGTGGTTGAGAGCGTCATCTCTTACGCTGTTGGGGCAGCAGCATCAGATCCAGGGATTTAAAAAGGCCCAACAGTCTGATAAAGAAGGCTGGTTCTGTTCTGGTTCTGTGCTGGTTCTGGTTCTGTGCTGGTTCTGGTTCTGTTATGGTTGTGTTCTGGTTCTGGTTGTGTTCTGGTTCTGTTCGGGGGACGATGCAAAGGGGGATTCTTCAAAAACGATCCTCTTCATGAGACTGTATTGGGAAAACGGAGAGTCTTCAGTCAGAGGCTTCTTCAGATTCACTATAACACAGACTGCTACAGGAGATCTTTCCTGCCAACAGCCATCAGCATCAACAATAACTTTTTGAAGAATCTGAATGAATGAGCTACAACAACATTTAATTTCCCTTAAATTAAATGTTAAATTTGGATTTATTTCTCAGTGGAGCCTCCGGTGCGCCCCCTGCAGGCCAGCAGGGGGCGGTAAAGCGCCACAGCTTCAGTAAAGAAGAGCTGGTCTCTGATTGGTTGGAGTTGATGCGGCGTAAACAAAAGCTGAACCCAAACTCTGCTCGGCCGCTGATGGAGGTTTTAGGTTAGAGGTCAAAGGTTAAAGGTTAAGGAATGCTGGTCCTTCGGGGAGCTTCTGCCCCGCTGCTTTAGCTCTGGGTCCCGCAGTCCACGTCATGTTTTAGGCTCCGCCGCTGGGAGGCTAATGTGGCTAAAGCTAGCTCAGTGCTAAAGTCCGGTAGCTTTTAAATGGAGTTCGGTTCGGTTCGGGAACTGATCCAAGGTTAAACAGCGGTTGAGTTCGGGCCCCGGAGCCGCCATGAGCCGTTCCCCGGTGTGACTGAAGGGGGAGGATGGCAGCAGAGCTGTTCCCCGCCAAGCAGCTGGTGTCTCCGGCCTCAAGCAGCAGCAGCTCCGCCGCGTCGCTACGGCAGCAGAACCTGAGCAACAACAACCCGAACCCGGGCGGCTGCAGCTGGCAGGGCCTGTATCCCACCATCCGGGAGAGGTGAGACCCCCACTGGGCCAGATAAAGTCATCTGGTCGGTACCGGCTCCCAATTCGGTCCTGGTCCGTCCAGAACCGAAGTGACTCCAGTTCATCAGCTCAGAAAGTCATCATCCAAATCTAGTTATATGGAACTCCAAAATGCTCAAAATTTAATGAAAAAACAAATAAATGGTGAAATAACTGAATGCAGAGAAAGTTTTATTCATTGTTATGAAATGTTTTTCATTCTCTTTTATTTGTAAAGTTTTGACCTGATAAATAGTTCAGTCAGTAACAAACTGGTCTGATGATAAAATGTCCAGAATAAATGAAGTTATTGCAACAAACAATAATAATGTTGCTTTGAGACCATTTTCCATAAATGTTTCCATAAAGCAACAACACAATAAACTTTAACTCTGGAACCAGAAAACATTTTAAATATCCCAAATAAATAAGCAAAACAACTGAAATAACAAATAAATGAATTATAAAGTCTCTCTAAACAAAACTGAAACCAAATCACCACTGAAAACATTTATCATCCAGTTTTAGGCAGAAAAACAATAAATCCTGAGGTTAGAGATGATTGAGTTTGTTTCAGTTTATCGTAGTGATAGCCGCTGCAGCCGAATTTCTCTACAGGAAGATGAAATAAGAATATTTATGGAAATCTGTGATAAAGGGAAGAAGAAGCTGGAAAATCATATTTTATCATTTTAAAATCAAAGCAAAGTTAATGTGGAGTTTAAATTTCAGACTTCAGTAATTAACATTAATAAATATTAACGACTCTCCATTATTTACACAAGTAGATTTTTACCATAAACTGCAAAAATGTGAGGCTACATTTTGACTTCATGTCCATTTAATATCAGGTCTGGAATCTGCTGCTTATTTTCACCTGAAATTAACATTTTCTTTAAAGCTCAGATTTTTATTTTATCCTGACCCTAGAAATAATAAACACAGAGATGTTTCTACCAACCAACCAACCAACCAACCCTGAAGACGTCTTGAGCTGCAGTTTTCTGGACTTTAATTGAATTTAGGTGTAAATTAATTAAAGTTAAAACCTTAAACTAAGTACAGTTAAAAAGTACATATTAATATATAGAAACTGTTTGCTTCCTTCATTTCTGTGAAGCGTCGTCAGTTTTGGTTCATATTCTGTCTGCAGGAATTCAGTCATGTTCAACAACCAGATGATGGCGGATGTTCACTTCGTGGTCGGACCGCCGGGCGGGACTCAGAGGGTTCCTGGACACAAGGTAGAGTCCTGACAGCTTCTAGAACGAGCTCTCTAGAGATAGATGTATAGAAACAGATCTGCTCTCTAGATCTCCTATTTAATGCTTAGGGTATTTAAGCAGCTTCTTCATCAGAGGAGCATGTCTTCGTGAAGTTTGGCTTTAAACCAGAATTATTATTATTATCATTATTCTATTACAGCCGTTTCCTGTAGGGGGCGACTCGTTATGTTTAAAGCAAAGTCTTTTAGAAACCAGATTCTGTTGGCTGGTGTTAGCGGTCCAGTTTGGGGCTTCTGACCCGGTTCCGGTTCTGCTGTTCCTCTCGGCAGTACGTCCTGGCCGTGGGCAGCTCCGTTTTCCACGCCATGTTTTACGGCGAGCTGGCCGAGGACACGGAGGAGATCCGGATCCCGGATGTGGAGCCGCCGTCCTTCCTGGCCATGCTGAAGTAGGTCGGCTGTCCGTTCGAACCTCAGAACCAGAACCGGTCAGCTAACCCGGCCTCTCCTCCTCAGGTACATCTACTGCGACGAGATCGACCTGTGCGCCGACACGGTGCTCGCCACCCTCTACGCTGCCAAGAAGTACATCGTGCCTCACCTGGCGCGGGCCTGCGTCAACTTCCTGGAAACGAGCCTGAGCGCCAAGAATGCGTGCGTGCTTCTGTCGCAGAGCTGCCTGTTCGAGGAGCCGGACCTGACGCAGCGCTGCTGGGAGGTCATCGACGCGCAGGCCGAGCTGGCGCTGCGCTCCGAGGGCTTCTGCGACATCGACGTTCAGACGCTGGAGAGCATCCTGCGGCGGGAGACGCTCAACGCCAAGGAGATGGTCGTGTTCGAGGCGGCGCTGAGCTGGGCCGAGGCCGAGTGCCAGCGCCGCGACCTGCCGCCCTCCATCGACAACAAGCGGCTGGTGCTGGGCAAGGCCATCTACCTGATTCGCATCCCCGCCATGGCGCTGGAGGACTTCGCCAACGGCGCGGCGCAGTCCGGCGTGCTGACGCTCAACGAGACCAACGACATCTTCCTGTGGTTCACGGCGTCCCGCAAGCCGGAGCTGCTGTTCTGCACCAAGCCGCGGAAGGGGCTGGCGCCGCAGCGCTGCCACCGCTTCCAGTCCTGCGCCTACCGTAGCAACCAGTGGCGCTACCGCGGCCGCTGCGACAGCATCCAGTTCGCCGTGGACCGCCGCGTCTTCATCGCCGGCTTCGGCCTGTACGGCTCCAGCTGCGGCTCGGCCGAGTACAGCGCCAAGATGGAGCTGAAGCGGCAGGGCGTGCCCATGGCGCAGCGTGTCATCAAGTTCTTCTCCGACGGCTCCAGCAGCACCTTCCCGGTCTGGTTCGACTACCCGGTCCAGATCGAGCCCGACACCTTCTACACGGCCAGCGTGGTTCTGGACGGCAACGAGCTCAGCTACTTCGGCCAGGAGGGCATGACGGAGGTGCAGAGCGGAAAGGTCACCTTCCAGTTCCAGTGCTCCTCCGACAGCACCAACGGGACCGGGGTACAGGGCGGCCAGATCCCAGAACTCATCTTCTACGCCTGATCCGGGCCGAGTCGGGTTGCAGTGGGAAGCCGGGGGACTACTTCCAGTGGTGGATGAATACACTAACGGTCTGATAGCTGAGTGAAGCTCCTCCCCTCCACCAAATCAGACAAAATGGAGCCAAACTTTTGCTCCATATTTTCATTTTTGTGCCACGATTATTTTTAACATCGTGAAAGTTTCCAGAGGTCATGAAAGGTCAACCAGCACCCCCGACCCCCCCTTTCGTCCCCCGTAACGTTTGTGCTTTGAGACGTTGATGACCTCTGACCTCTGGACCCTTTATTATCTTCTAATGGCGGCACAGACGTTTGACACCAGTTCATTTATAGATTATTGATTATTAATCTCTGAAGGCGGTTCCGGACTGAAGGAAGGTCGGGAAATGAAGCAAAACCCGACCGGATCTCTCCATCGGACCTCCTAGTGCCTTAATGACGTGTTGATCCGGTTCTGCTGAGCCAGGTCAGAACTGTTTTCAGGTTTATTTCAGACGGGCAACGTTGAGATCCACATTAATCCGCGGGTCGGTTCAGTCGGTTCCGACTCGTCGTTTAGAAGAAAATGGTTCTGATCTTCTCGGTTCTGGTTCACCTCCAGAACCAGAACTGGTCCACTTCCTGCTCTCAGAGGAGCAGTTCCTGTTGGGATCGGGTCAGAACCTCAGCTGGATCAGACTGGACTGCTGGGACCGGGTCATGGTTCTGATCGTGCTGCAGCTCCTCAGTTTGTTGCCTTAGTGAAGCTGCTGTGTGGCGCAGTTCCTGCTGCAGCCTGAAGGTGGCGGTGTTGCTGTTACCTGTAGGTGTGGAAACGGAACCGCTTCACGTTCCTGAGGTTCTGGATGAGGTTCTGCAATCATTTGGACCTGGGGTTCGTTGCTTTTTCCTCATTTCATCACCTGAAAATCAACCTGGAAACGAGATAAACTGGATTCAGACTTGGTTAGTTTTCCGTCTATTTTCTACCAGTTTTCCTGTTTCCTGTTTCTGGTTTTCAGTTTTGTGTTTTTCTGTTTCCTGTTTTGTGTTTCCATCCTGGATGAAACTCGGTGGCCTTATCAAACTCATGTTGTGATGAAATAAAAAGTTTAAAAAGTTTTTATTTGCTGCGTTTTTCCTGAAGAAAATGTTGCAGAAATAAACCGAAGACAAGAAGAAGTCAGCAAAGGTTCTGGTTCTGGACCTGAGGTGAACGGGTCCAGCAGTCGGGTCTCTGAAGGTTCTGGAGGATCCAGATCTCTGGAGGGAACCAGGAGATTCCTGCGGATCTGACAAGCTGTTGCAGGAAACTGAAAGCTCGTCAGATCCGAGGAGACGCCAAAGTTCTGCCAGATGTTCTGACCGTACAGAACAGGTTCTGTAGACCATCTGCTTCACTTACCTGGAGGAAAGTAACTACCAATTAGTTACTTAGTTAAGGTGTAATTAAGTACATTTTACCTGTACTTACACGTTTACATGAATATTCTGAGTGAATTATTTTATTGTTACATTTGATGAAAACTGCAGGAAACCCTGGAGACCTTTAAATTGCACAAAAATTCATCCTATGCTACCATTTTTATTTCACTTAGAAGTGAAAGTCAAAAACAGTTTCAGATTAATATGTTTTAATCTAAAATCAGAACTTTCTGCTCATAAAACAGTAACTAAAAAGCTCAAAGTAAAAGTTTAACAAGGTGCGTTTAGCACTGGTAACATTACGTGTATTTAAGTATTTTACTTTTACTTGAGTGGATTATTTCTGAAGCTGTTATTCTCCTTCCGGTCCGCCAGGGGCGTTGCTGCACCGAAACGGCTCATCTCAGAAGAAGACAGTCAGTCCAAAGTCTGATCCGCCTGTTTGGACTCAGAACTCTGTGGGATTCCTGGCGGACAGAAGCAGCGCTATGAACAGGTTGAAGCTCATCTCCGGACACCTGAGTCCCGGCGGCTCCGCGGCGCCGCTGCCCGACTTACGGAGCTCCGACTGCGGCTGCGCGGCGCCCAGCCCCGGGGACGAGGTGGTGGTGGTCCACGGCCGGAGGACCGCGATCGGAAAGGCCAAGAAAGGAAGTTTTAAGGTACATACGGTTCGAGAAAACAGCAGAACCCGAACAGTGCCGGATTTGACCGAGTTAACCCGATGTTCTAACCTGTCCGTTTCGCCGCGAGCCCCGCCCCCTGGTGTTAGGCCCCGCCCACTGAGCGGAAGTGGGATGATGCAGATGATCCCAGATTTATTAAATTGACTTTATAGAAAGAGACTGAAGATGATTAAAGCCCTTTGAGATCTAATCTATCATTATAAAGGTTTTCTAATTAATCACTAACTAACCCTACCCTAATCCCAGTAAGATCCTGGTTTTCTATAGAAGCAGACTGGGATTAAATGTTCCGGTTTTTAATCTGAAGTAGATTCATTCACTGGTTTGAACTGGGACTCTGCTGGGCGGTACGGAGGCCCGGAGGGGCCACATGCTAACCACATGCTAACTGCATGCTAACAAACCGTCTTCCTGCAGGACACTACGCCGGACGAGCTGCTGAGCGCCGTGATGACGGCCGTCCTGAAGGACGTGGGACTGTCCGCGGACCAGCTGGGGGACGTCTGTGTGGGTGGGTGTAGTACCCAGCCTGGCCTGAAGGGGCGCCATCGTCCTCTGATCCTGCTAACCGAGGCTTTCTGTCTGCAGGAAACGTTCTGCAGCCTGGAGCTGGAGCGCTAATGGCCCGAGTGGCTCACTTCCTCAGGTCAGGGTCAAGGGTCAGATTGTTGAGGCCTTTAAAGGGGCGGGGCCTGGAGGTTCTAACATCTGTTCTGCTTGCAGTGGTTTTCCAGAGAAGGTTCCAGTTTACACAGTGAACAGGCAATGTTCCTCTGGCCTGCAGGCGCTGCTCAACATCGCAGGTAATGCCTCACCTGACCTCACCTGACCCCGCTGCTTCCAGCTGGTTCCTCTGGGTCGCCAGCCCAGTCTGACCCGGTTGTTCTGTTTCTCAGGATCCATCCGGAGCGGATCCATCCAGCTGGGCCTGGCCTGCGGGTGAGTTCCTCCCGTCAGCCTTTCAAAGTTCTCCTGAAGAACAGTTCTCCAGACGTTCAGAGACCCAGAATGCACTGGTTCTGTCTCAAAAAAACCTGTAATTCCTCGCCTATGACGTGTGTTTGAACAAATTCATTATATTCCTGTTACTTCCCACTCCATCGCGGGACAAGACAGGGGTGTCCTTTGTCCCCTCTTTTATTTGCGTTAGCAATTGAACCGTTGGCGATTAAGTTGCGAGCAGAAGAAAAGGTTAAGGGTATCTACAGAGCTGATCAGGAACACAAATTATCTTTATACGCTGATGACCTCCTGCTGTATATCTCAGACCCTTTGGGTTCTCTTCCCCATGCTCTTACCATACTTGAACAATTCGGCACTATTTCAGGTTACAAATTAAATTTACATAAAAGTGAATTATTTAGTATAAACTCTAAAGCCAGGAAGATTTCATTTATGAAGTTTCCTTTTAAAGTTAAAACAGATTACGTGACTTACTTAGGGGTCAAAGTTACTCGTAAATATAAAGATCTCTTTAAAAAGAATTTTATACCTCTTCTTGAAAACACTAAATTAGATTTTCAAAGGTGGAATGATCTACCACTATCATTAATGGGCCGTGTCAATTCTATAAAAATGAACATATTACCTAAGTTCCTTTATCTATTCCAGTGCATTCCATGTTATATCTCAAAAGAATTTTTTGTGATACTAGATAAACACAT